>JABASC010000815.1:0-31376 GCA_019776185.1 Plutomurus gul | reverse complement strand
TCATACGAACAACTAACTAATTGAACTCTAGTACAATATGTTTGCTTTACTAAGTAGAAAATATGTTGAGGACTTGTACCAACAATCCTACTACGTACATTGTTTAAAAAAGTGGCCGAGACTTTACCAGCAGACCGACGACCACTCTATATTATAAATTGTAGACAAACAATGAGAAAAATATGGATTAGTCAACAAAGTTCCGAAAAATACAAATAGTAACTGAAAGGAGGAAAAGTCAAAGCTCAAGTAGTGTGTAACCCCGTGTGGAGCCTGTCTAAAACCAAGTTGCCTTTTTCTGGATAAATGAGTCTTCTTTCGTTTTTTATCCAGCCCATCAATCCGAATTCTTTTCTGTGTCTGGTAGAAACATTCCTGGGAAAATGGCTGCTGAACGTAACAGCTAAGCAAATCGTCAACTTAAAACATATATTTGCTCGATCAACTCATAAGAAGTTACCTACATAATATTACGTGATATTATTATGGCACGTGTACTGTTTTTATAGTAGTATACATAAGCAGTCAACAATTTGTCTTGTACAAGTATTATAGAAAAGCGAATATATAAATCCACGAATGTATTTCAGTGTGCTGTATAACAGATAGATATATCGTTTAGCCACCAGCAGTGGACTAAAAAATAATTCCGAATCGTGGAGCCCTTTTGGATTTAACATTAGACACTGTCATGCAACCACTGTAGGTATGATATTAGTGTGTTAGGTAGTTTTTCAACTTGACTCTCTCTCTCTCTCTCTCTCTGTGTGTGTGTGTGTAGAGCCGAAGTAGTTAAAGTAGATCGGTTGGCTGTCTGCTGAGGGAACGAGTGAGAGAGAGAGAGTTCGAGGCTCACCGAAAACTCGCATCAGCTTAGTGAATCCAGTTGAGTAGAGTTGATCTTAGTTCATTGAAGGCAGGAAAGGACGGCTTCCTCTTTATCCGCTTCTTTTTCTCCGCTTTATTTGCTAGATGGATGATTACTGCCACTCCAATAAGATGATCATCGTTCAGTCGACGAGAGTTGATGTGAGTCAAGCATGGAAACAAACTGCCTACTGCTACCCATCTACTATAACATAGAGAGATGTGCTTACACATAGCCACCTAACGTACCTATTTTTTTGAGACGACGATTCCTTTGTAAATCTTCCCTTCAAAACCTTAATGCCTGCAGAAGAAGAACATTCCAATCTACCCTTCAGCGTCGTTCTAAAGTAATGAAGGTATTTCTAGTACAGATACTTCAGAGTTACTCTTAATACGCAATTTCACATGTGACTTGATGGAAAATTGTAAAGGTCTGTACTATTTTCCTCAGCTATCGATAATGTCATGTGAGGAAACGACATACCTGGCCACAGAGTAAAATGTACCGTCTTATCTTGTCATTTCTTTAACTGTCTACTATTTTCATATGTAGCTGCTACGCTCACTCATTGTCACTGAGTAAAGAAGAATGGCACGGATGAGCAGTGCAACGTATCGAGATGGCACACAGCAGGGAACAGACACTACAGATGTACTTGATAGAAGTGTTAAAATCAAAAGTGGGAATTTCCATTTTTTCCACTGGCAAAATAGTGAATAGGAAATTGGCAGAGGGAAACTTCACTGAGAATTCCCACTTGTTCCCAGTGGGATGGGAGAATGAACTCAGGTGGTAAAATTTTAAACCCTGCTTGAAAGGCATTTGAGAATTATGTCTGGTAGAGGTCGACCTCACGTCGGTAATGTAAATAATAGACTGGATGACAGTTCTAGTGGTAGAAGTGGAAAGCGATCTGGTGAAGAATTGAAGGAAAAAACATAGCAGTGCAATGTAATCGTGTAATCTAGTCGAGAAAACAGAATTCCTTATTAGTTTATAGTTGTTTAGAGGGGAACCGTCAACGAACTTTCTCTTCCCTGTGTTTGAGTAGCATTTCCGCCGTCGTCGTCGTTCAGGTTCAGTTGGATTTGAGGAAACCAACTGCGAGGAAAATCCCTCAAAGCTAAGTAAATAGAGAATACTGTGTACTTTACTTTGAGGGATAGAGGGAGACTCGTCGGGATCACTTCTACTTACTTAGGTTCCGTCCAAGACGACTTGATTACTTAGATGAAACGAAAAACAGTCTTATAATCTGTTTGCATTACAAGACAACGCACCACCACAAATTGTAACAGAGAGAGAGAGAGACCCTACCACTACGGCTCTAATTTACTTTTTCACTAGATTCTTTCCTGTCACTTGTATTAATAAAGGATATATTGTTGTTGTCCTAATACCACTGTATACAGAAAAGCATTGCAACAAAATTTAAGCGTTTTAATTTAACCATCCTCTGGTTCTTTCTATGTAATGTGTGTACAAGTTAAGGTTGCAATTACAGCAGCAGACAGTTGACGTATTATATTTAGTGGCTAGTACTAGTGTACATGTCATGCTATATGTTTCAGAGAGAGAGAGAGAGAGAAAGTGAAAGTGAGTGTATGTGTGCGTTCAGAAAAGGAAAAGTGGGATACAGTCTCAGTCGTCGTGTTGGGTTGATTTAAAGTTGAGTGTGCTAACTCGGACATGCAAAGAGAAAGTTACTTGGGCTCCCTTATGCGTCTATGTCGTGTCAATCTCAGGAAATTGGAAGCCAAGAGGAGGAAGAGCTTTCGGATTGAAGTGCATGATATTCTTCACGTAATAAAACTGGAGCAATTTCAGTTCTTTACCTGAAACTTGAGTCAGACTTGGCACTACACGAAAATACATTGCCTCTCTCTCTCTCTCTCCCTTTCCCACACACAGAGAAGATGTATGCCTGCTAATATCTCTCTCCGCCGCATGTAAACCCTATTCAATGCTACTACTACTATTATATTATATTAAGTTGCTAGGAATCCCGTGCACAGTGCAGTGCACACACAATACTACAGAGCTCTACTGAGTAGGGCGCGTATTATGCCAAGCCAAACTTGAGGTTTATTATATTTTATATCTGTAAGTACACGAAAGAAGAAAGACTTGATGCAATTTCTCTCCGTGCATGTAGAACCTCCGCTTAAATGGATACATTCAAGGATGATAGAGCTTGCTCTTTTATAAAACGTGAATAGTTGCTAAGAGAGACACGGTGAAAGCGTATATAAATAAAAGTTGGCAATGCACACAAAGAAGAATGTACTATACCCCATGACCCATTCTACTCAAAAAGACTACCCATCCAATCATATAGGACACACACACACTGTCTGCCATTGCACTCACTATGTCAGCTCTTCATCAAACCAAATGAGCTCATTTCCGAGAGCATCTCCATTCGAGAGAAACTGATATTTCAGGTCAAACTTTCTCTCATATCACAGATACCACTACTTTACGTAAACGTGAATGTATAGGAATGTCGTGGTGCCGTGCGCTCATTTATGCAGCCCGTAGTGTGCATACAAAGAGACAGCACAGTGCAGAGCAGAAAGAGAGAAATTCGATGAAAATATTATTCTTTACGCTCAACTGACAATAAGCAATATAACTGTGTATCTGTACACGGAGAGACACATTGTGCTTACTACACATTACATATTGTGCATATAAGTATATTGTCACCAATACTGTTTTTATAGTATATAGTGCGCGACAAAATTATATGCCTATATACAAGTAAGTACATGTAGTAAGGTATGTACGTAATGTCACAGAGCGGTGTAGGAAGGCTAGTAGTAAACATAGGGAAGTCGAAACTATTTCTTGCCTTTAGCCAATAAACCAAAATTGGGCTGGTGGAACGCGCTCTCTCTCTCTCTGTGAAATCGGACTGTGCTTTCCCTTTATGCACGGAGAAAATACAAACATTCACCACATTAGAGTCGAACCAGCTCATTACATTATATATATTGTGAGTTAGCGACTCTGTAGCAGTGCTACAGAACGTATCCATCTAAATTTAAAACTATCTGTATCTGAACTGCCTACATATAAAGATTAATGTTTCCCCTTCTGCGAACAATAAGCCAACTGCATAGTGTACACAGTACGGTGCGGGTTTTCGATCCAGTATCATTATATGTACACACATAGAGAAAGTTCATTGGAATATCAGTGCACACACAGTACACTGTCTCATGAGATGTATACTGCTACTAACAATAAGTATAATAGGAGTACAAGTGTAGTGTAGTAGAATGCTGGCTGACTGCGCCTATAGACAAAGAGAAAACAAAAGTTGGATGCCGGAGAAACTCAGAAAGCGAGCTAACGAACGAAATCATAGCAGCAATAATATGGCATTGCGTACCGTATGTATACATGTTTGCTAGAAGTACGGAAGAGGGTAATACAAATAGAAAGTTCTCAACTCAAGGAAATAGTAGCAGTTGGTTAGGTTTACATACAAATCTTCTACCTGCATTAATAGTCGGCATGGACCAACTTGGAAATAGCCGACGTGACTTTCCTAGACGAGAAGAAAGAGAGACGCATATACAGACACAGTGAGAGACTCGTCGCTTATTTTTCCCTTCAAGTCAAGTCACGTCAGGTACACATACTATGGGTATACAATGTATACATTTATACTTATATGTATACTATACATATAGTGGTGGCTAAGTAAGTAGTGCATCCCCATCCAGGATGAGGAGCGAAACTTAAAGTACCCCAAATCACCTACAACTTTCGTAGTTTTAACAAGAGAGAGAAAGTACGAGGACTACGGCTAACACTCGGTATGCAGACTCAATACTTTTCTCCTAGCATTAACCATTGCCTACAATTCACTATAGTGTATTCCTGCTACTGCAATAATGTAGTACAGAGAACGGAACCGCTATTCTGTAATACACTTGGATACGTTTACAGAAAATCTGCGTGTCTCTCGAGTAGCGCGTCCCTTCTTTCTCTCCTCCCTCACTGCTCTCTTATCCACTACTCATCTATTATAAAAATACTTGGAATGTCTGAATAGTCGTCGTTCGATGTAAAATCCATCGAATTAGTGCTTGAGATGTAAACGTGTTTTTCAGTCTTCAACAGCCACTTCAGAGACTACAACGTGTTTACACCCGAATTTTTTTACTGTGGATTCCATTCTAACGCCTTCGTCGTACTTACATATTCTGTACAAGGCTGTCTGTCTGCATAAGACTCTGGCAAGCTTTTAGCACCATTTAATTTAAGGGTGAGCAGCGCTCACCCTTAACTAACAATAAGAGAGCATTGCTGCTTAAAAATGTATCTTATTTACAGAGAAGAGCTAAAGGACTCGAAACGCACTTGGATGATGTGAATAATTTACAAATATGTGTACAGAAGAGGATTTACTGTCTAATACACATCCAAAGTGAAAATATAAACGAGGCGGCGTACCATTTTCGAAAGTTTGAGTGAAAAATTCAAGACGACTACGTAAAGGTACGTATTCATAAATAGAAAGAAGTGATCCTAGTCAAATATTCATGAACTCATCTATTCTGCGGATATTTGACATTCATTCAGAAAAGAATGTCTGAAAGAGGATTTCCAAAACCACTTGGCCGCACTGAATCAATTGAAGAAAGCCCCCGTTAACAGTTAGCCAAGAAAGCCAACTATAGGTACAAGAAGTTAATGCGGTAATAATAATGGGACAAGATCCACTAGCGGCGCAAAAAGTCCTTTTCAACTTTTGCATTGAAATAATCCATACATTAAGTAGAACACACGCATCTTTCAGTAGTGCACGAATTATTATCTTCAGAATTTCCCATTCGACGACATTCTCTTTTAGCAGCTGATTCTCATTTCATTGGAAAATAAAATAAAGGCGAAGGAGTTGAGAGAGAAATTATGTGCGTCCAGTATTTTAGTTACAATAGGTTAGACGGTTATTCTGTTGCTGTCCGCCCTAAGAGCCTGCCGCCTAGAAATTATTATTTTTCTCCCTTCGTCATACTTTTGGCTTCGTTGCTTTCGCCGTCTGTTCCTCGCGCCACCACCACCACCACCACTCACTACGACGACCGACTCGTTTTAGCAGATGCAGCCGACCGACAACCAACCCGCCGCCGCCTGAATTCACTGAATTCCTTCACACATGACTATCCCTGACTTTTTCACTACAATCCTCGAATATTTTCCCATGCTGCTTTCACAGTCTCTCACTTTCTCTCTCTAAATATATATGAAATAAGTATTCGAACGGCAATCTGACGTGGGCTACTTTACTATTTACTCTCACATGTGCACTACTACAGACATATATTTATATGGCTGTTTATATATGCTGCAATATTCTTTTGTATTCCATTCAACTGTATATTTTACAGAATGACAGATGTGTATGTATGCTGCTACATACAGATCTCTCTCTCTCTCTCTCTGCGTGTGTGAGTGCAGGGCTGAAGACATACATACATCATGTAAAATGTATAGAGAGAGAGAGAGACAGTAGCTTCTACCTACGACGACTAAAGGTTGCTGCTGCAGATAGCAAACGTACAAAACAGATTCAGCACAAACATGCTAGTAGAATGTACACATATGTACGTACTACATGGTAAATGCATAAAAACATTGCAGGGTATTGAGAGCTTGTCCGTTCAGCTCTCCTCCAACATCAACATTGAAGCACGCGCCTATTGAAGCCCTTTTTCCTTCTTACACAGACACACACACAGACACACTACTCAAATCACCGGAAATATCTCACGTACTACTCGCAGTGAAAGTACATGAAAATTTGACAGCACAGGACAACTACACAATATTACCAAGTATCGTACACACACATACATATATGTACTTAGTATTAGCAGTAATACATCAAAAGTACTTCCACTTCTATAAACTACTACTGCTACTACTACTGTAGTATTCTTGGCATTGCATCACGGAATTATAATGACAATGGACCGACACGACGAGGAGAAAGTCTCGTCTAATGGTTTCGAGAAAATCCTCGATGTATTATGGCACCCGGATATTACATATGGATGATAGTCGTTCTGACTGCAGTCAGACATGAATATATGTACATTAATGTATTGTATCCATCCGTCTTTTAAATATTTTTCCCTCTTCACGTGGATAAAAGTCTATAAATAGCTTACTAAGTGTGTCTATCTCGTGCGCTACACATTTCAAAGCTAAATCCTGTTCTAATTCCAATAAATGGCTTGATTCTACTGGAATGATGATATTTAAAGATAATTATTACAGCATACATATTTATAAAGGAAGATTATTTACGTTTTCACATGGAAGAGTGGCCGTATTTATACATTGTATACGAATTAATTGAATATTTGGCCGGAAGGCACTCTATGTACGGGTCTTCTGCTCATTACATCAGTTACACAGTTGGTCTAACGATGTCGGTTATTGAACATTGCATTTTGTTGAAGGGGAAATGGTTAGGCTTTAATCATGGGTGGAATGAACATGGGGGAAGGATACATGTAAGTAAGTATATCAGATTAAATGGAACAACAAACCTTTCACGGACGCAACGAAACTCAGATGATCAGGATATTTCTCAACAAGTCGCCTAATCACGTCAATTTGTTCGATGGCGATTTGAACTGGGTTCAGGTGCTGCGCTGAGCACGGTACATAAGCCGACCACAACTGTGAGAGCCGTCGTCCACCACCGAAGTTAATTAGAATTCCACATTTTACATGCATGAGCAAAATCCGACCACAGCGTTCATTCGTTTTGCCGTAGCACCGTGTGTGTAGTCATCCAACCGAAAAAAACAAATAGACAAAATGGCACAGCCCCAATCAATGCTACATTCGATATAGAAACAAAGTGTACCTACTGTTGTATGTATAGAAAACATAAAATCGGTGTCTTTTACACACAACTACTACAGTGGCGTAACCATAATTTTAAGGGCTATGAGTGCAGAACAATGGGGGATCCTTTTCTACAAAAATATTTTGCAATTTGCTTTGTAAATTTCCCTCGTGAAAAAGTGAAGGTTTTTCCACCATTTCGTCACAACCTGCCCTTCGCTGGTTACGCCGCTGCAACTACATAGGTATTAATAATATGTTTTGTCATTTATAAGGAAATCACATTTGTTATAGGTAGAATACGATAACTAGAACTATGAAGATAACAAGCTAAAATTAGATTACAAGAACGCCGCGTTTAATAATGGAGCTTTGATGCGGTAAATAGGTAAATACACCTGATTTGCCTCATAGAACATGAGGCACGTGCATGAAAATGCCTACTATACATCAGAATGCTGACAACTGACACAATTATATATATCTATAGTCTCTGTAGTAGAGAAAGTAGAGATTTACTTTTTTGTCATACTTTTTGTTCGTAGAAAGTCTATGGTGCTGGGAGCAACAAAAGAAAAGTGTATTCTTTGTAAAAACTTGTGAGATAATTGGAAGGAAAGTTACCTGAGCCCCGACACCGCCTTCTCGCAGTCGAATTAAATCAGTTTGAGACCAGACACTGCCCGCAAAAGGATCCATCTTTTCCAAGTAACATAGAAACATAATGACTAATTAGCAACTACTTCCACAACCACTGGCTGACTTTATTTTCTTTGCAGATATTGATCTCAATTCTCAATCTGCAGTCAATAATTAGGAACAAATTCGTTTCTCTCCCTTGCTCCCACTGCTCCGTAATCCGAAATGAATGAACAGAGAGAACCGTAGAACTGTTTTCCATTGTTATCTTATATGTAAGTATAATTAATACGGACTGAGGTTCTAAAGAGGCACGGGAGAAGGATATATCCGCTAGTGGAAAAAGTTGCAGCATTAAATCATTTATGTACAAAGTGGTAGGAGGAATTATAATTGCAAGTTAAAGAATGAACTTTGTATAAAGGACGGGAGACGAAGAAGGGAATAAATTACGTTGGTAGCCGACCGACAGGCAGACAGACTACCAGCATGGCAACAGCAACTCTTTTATTTCTTACCTGTCTGAGATCGGAGTTAAAGTTGAGATCCTTGAGCTGATTTTGGAGAAACTTTCGCAGATTCCACGCCAAATCATTGTGCCTAGAAAGAAAGATAAGAACAGATAAGAACGAGACAAGAACATAATTATTTGCCTGTCTACTCAACTATCTTTCTGACAAGGTGCTCTCTCGACTACTCACTACCACTCACAAGATCTAGTAAAACGACGGACGAACCATCAACCTCAACTTCTTCATATTTACGGACTTTGTTAGTTGTAAATAGAAAATTTGAGAATGAAGCAGCGAGCGGTGGAGACTTTGTGACAAGACATTTGGGAAGTCGACGATGAATAAGAGACAGAGATTCCTAATTAAAATTCAACTACTAGAGAGACATGGCAAAATCTCACCAAACAGCTTTGCTTTAGAATTTGTTCCCAGATAGAAGCCGTCAGGGTTTACAAGTGCGGAAATGCAGAGTGCGAAACAGCAAATAATTGGCGGGAAAATGGGAATTCTCAGTTTTTCCCAATAATAAAACGGGAAATTTCAAGGGGAATTTGTATTTTCAAATTAAATTCCATTTGAAATTTTTAACTGGGTGTAAACTCGTTTGGGAAAATTTGAAACCCTGCTCACGTCGTCTTTAAAACATCCTCATCTCATCCAATACATTGACTACATAACATGCATGTATACTACTGCTACAACAATTCCTCTCTCAACATTATTATGCGTAATATGCAAATACGAATTTCGCGCTTATATTACCCACTACTGCACACATTCTATTACAATGTTCCCTTTCATTCTTGGCTAGTACCTGACTCACTCACTTATTCAACGGACACAATAACACCATGCCATGCCACAGTGCATTGCGTGCCACGAAAAGTTTGCTCAGCTTGCATTTGAGTGAATTGGATGATCTTTTGAGGGAAGTTTGTTCGAGTTAAGTTCTGATTGCACAGACACACACGACCAGAACAGGAGTGAGTTTAACAATCGCGCCACGCTACACTCTCAGTATTATAGTACTATTATGCATTGGTATCGTACACTACAGTAGTATGTGTATACTAGCGTGTACTACGTAGTACATATTATGTAGCATAGATGCACACCAACCGGTTGGATCCAACCTTTTTGGCTGGATACAACCACCAACTGTCCACCCAACCAGTTGGAGTTTGGCTGGTTGGCGGTTGGATTACAATTCTTTGGTTGGCGGTTGGCTGGTGGGTGATTGGATTTTGTTAGGTCGGTTGGAGGTTGGCTGGTTGGCGGTTGGATACATAGACAACAGGTTGGACTACACCTCAGCGGTTGGATCCAACCTCCCACCCAACCGGTTATGTTGAAAGTCGCTGGATGGAAGTTGGCCGGTTGGATTGAAAGTCGCCGGTTGGTCGGTTGGCGGTTGGATAAAAAAGTGGGCATCTCTGATAGGTAGGGAATTTAATAGGCTCTCCCACTCTCTTTACATTAGATTGACAGAAGAATCCCTAGTGCACTAAGTAAAAAGTATTTCCGAAACTGAGCGTACGACGACGAAACTAATGGTCTTGTGGTGCTAATAGAATAATTTCACTATTATGACGGCTGAATTTGACTTGGCTTGACTCTGTCACACTGTATTTCATCTAGTAGTTAGTAATAAACGAATTTTCCTTCTCTCTCTCCCAGTGAAAGAATTCAGATTTTGTTTTCGCGCTGGCCCATTACTTTCGGTTTTTATAGATAGACTTTCTCCTATTACTAATAGAATGTAGTAAGTGACGCAGTAAGGCAGCCTGGGTTCATGTGACGTCGCTCTGTACTTTATGTAGTCGAGAAAAGAAGTGTGCATGGTGTGACAACTTTATAACCAAAGAGCACAACCCTTACAACTAAAAAGCGCAGATTGCAGATATCTTTAGAATATAGCCGAGTAGAATTTCTGGTAGATAGCAAACTGTAATATTGTTTTTACAACTAAAACTGAAAGTATGGGAAAGCAGAGTGGAAAAGTGTTGGTGGCTTTAGCCAGAGAATTCTCTGTCTTGCTATGCACTTGTGTACGTATTATATACATATAGTACGAGATAGAATATAGAATGTGTCTCCATTGCCGTATAATATGTAGGTACATGTATAAGCTGAGAAAGTCCCGGGTGACTGCAAGCCGAGTTGACACTCTGCAGAGAGAGAGAGAGCAAGTGTGCCATACACACCATGTAATATATAATGGTAATCTAAAACATAAGCGGTCCAGCTCTCCCATTTCTCTTAACTACATAATTCATTTTACATCTTCAATCTTTTCTGTGCGTGAGTCGAACTCAAAAAAGTCAGATCGTGTCAACGAAAACTACGTAGCAACTTTAAGTAGTCTCTGCTGCGTATTGCAATGTGTGTACACATAATACTAGTGGATACACAGTTTAACACACGGAGCAGTAGGCTGCTGCTTGTAATATAAAAAAGTCACAAGTCTCTGTCAATTTCTGCCATAAACGGAGAAAGTAAGGGAGAGACAATATTACGACGGCATTATTTTCTCCCCTTGCTATGTACTTTCTCTCTCTCTCTCTCTGCTGTACGATGTAGTTTGTTCGCCTATGACATTCATTGTAGAGATTCAATAGGACTTATGTCTCTTTGGACTGAGCTTCCTCCCTGTGTGTCTTCTCATGAATTGACCTTCTGCTACTCTAAAACAACTCTTGGGCTAAAGATATAAAGTTTTTCCATTACCACAAGATACAATCACCAGCCAAAATCAACTTTAAACGCCGCCAGTTAAACGAGATATTATACTTGCGAGACGCTTCCTGCTGCCAAGTAATTCGTGATTTATTTTCCGCAGCAATTTGTGACGCAATCGAGAACAATTATTGATAATTTAAGATTTCCAGCAGATTATTTATTATTAACGCGTTTTCCTGATATGTACTTTACTTTCAGCTTGCAATAAAAAAAAAGAGATTCTTGTTGGGAACTAATCATAAATCCCACTTCTCACATATTATTTCTGGTCCAATGGAATAAATTGTAAATGACGAAATTAAGTGGAATTAGTTACATTTTTTGGGAATATTCACCGTAGTTAGTTTTTTTTTCAGAACTCTTCATTACAATTGGATTTTACCTCATGAGCATAATAAAATTTACTTTTATCAATTATAACTGAATTCTAAAAACATATCTAAAACCGATCCCTCATTTGATTGAAACTGATTTTAACCAGCACAAAAAACAGTTCTATCGTATTAACCAGGTAAGTAAGTTTTAGAGACAAATTTAAGTTTTATAATTAATTCCCGAAAAGTGAATTTCACAAAGGGTCTACTTATTGGAATTAACCCATGGATTAATGCTATCCGAAACCCAGCTAAAATGATGATCAGAGGAACAAAATAATGCTGACGGCTTCATGATAAACAGTATGAGTAGTAGTCATATAATGGAAAGCACCTGAGATCGCTTGAAGTAAAACTAGTTCAAGTACATTTGGCTAAAATCTTTCTCCCCAAAGAAGAATAGAGACTGAGAGATAGAAAATGGCAGAAGCCTTTTAAAGAAATTGGATGATATATATCTGTATGTATGTGTGCCGAGAACGAATGAACGGCTCGAATTCTATTTGAAGAAGAAAAACAATTTTTCCTCAATAAAATAGCTGCTATGTAAGTGTGCCTCTAGTGTCACGGAGAGACTAAAAGCAATTCATGGTTAAAAAATGTAAATAAACAGTGAGAAGAAGAACAGTTTAGAATTTGAAGAACACACAATCCCTAAACAGATAAAGTAAAAGTAAGTGTTAGTTGGTAGAATACTCGGGCTATTCCCTGCTGCTGCTCGTCGTGCTTGCTGGGAAAATGTCTCGTTGAAATGGTTACAAGAGTTGAGACTCAAAGTGTCGGAAGTGGCAAATCAAAAATTCAACGCATTTACCACGCGCTGAACACAACATCGAATATCAAAGTATGTTGCGGTGGTGAACAGGGAGAACAAAGTACTATCTGCACATATAGTACACTCTCTAGCAAATATTCCGCATCACATCACACATAAATACATAGCACACAGCACGAGTAATACAAATACACACGGAAATATTATTACACTATTCTCTAGTAGCACCTTTATTTACTACACAACGACTCGACTCGGTAAATACTCGGTTCCCACACACAAATAGCTCGTTTGTCTGAATTCTTGAGAGTAAATTCCTCTCTGAATGGAAGCATAGGATACCGCACCCCCTCCGGGTGCCAATTCTTCTAATAGTATTCCCGTTCTCTCTCTCTCTCTCGCTCTCTCAAGCTGGCCAAGTACAGTGAGTAGTCGTCTCTGCACTCACCGGGGAAATGTTCACAGACTTTGAGAGCTTTTCAATGTTCAAATAAGTCAAATGGTAGCCTGGCCCGATGCTGCAAGAAAATCTTTCTTCATTTTGGCCGGAAAGACCGTTTCAACGCTTTCCAGTAGAGCCGCGTCACACAACATTGCCATCTCACAATTCTTTTTTCCCTATCAAGCCTAAATCGTCCCCATCTTTTCCCCTTGTACTTCTACTACTTAGTTTCTGTAGTTTACTACGACCACTCTTGCACACACCATTCACTTGACACCCTTACTACAATTCAATGGTAGTTGTAGGGGACACCGTGTGTGTGCAACACAACATAATAATACATAAATACAATAATCACTGATGTTTATCTACACGAGTACACGAATATAAAGGGAATTTACTGCGGCACTGGCTTTACATTGCAGCATCAATGGTTGTTCCTGTATTGTTGCACAACACTTCACTTTCCCAAGTTTTCCCAACTGAGAATTATTTCGTTTAGCGTCCATGTGTGCGGAAGTTTTCTTCAGTGTGTTGTTGTTGTTGTCGGTGGTGTGGAGAATGACACGCGTGAGCGAAGCGGATAGGAATGAGTTAGTGAAAGTAAACTTGAGAGAGAGGGTCTATTAGATTTAAAGTATCTACAAAATGAAAGAGTGAATAGGATGATAATCATATGAGATCGAGAGCAATCGTTAAAGTTGTTTGGTGCGAGAAGATGGAAGGAAGAAATCTATAGAGAAAGTACATAGTGGATAGATAGAGAGACACATTGAGAGAAACTAAGAGAAAGTATAGATTTGATTCTTCAATCTAGAGAACGTAGTTAGGCGATCCCTTTATCAGTTCATTTCGAGTCTGCAACCATCCGTTCTCTTTTTTATCGTTGGCTGTTTTAGTATTAGGTTGTGTTCCGACTCTGATTTGCTTCTCTAGATGAAGTACATACATTACATTACATAGCAGTAGCTTTCTCCTCATCCATTTTCCCTCCCGTATCCCGTACATTATGGTAAGTTGTTGTTTGAAGTGTATTTTAGAGCAATGCACTCACTGTGCTAGGTAGTTGTTGCAACTACTGCTGCTACTACTATTGTTTCAAAGTTGAGGAGTTATGGGAGGCATGGAGAGCCTCCAGCCTGGCATAACAGTCTCAATAAGAATGATCCACTGCTTGGTCATGTTCTTTCTTCCACAATGTTTCCCTCTCTCTCTCTGTGCCGTTCAGCTCTCCGAGAGAAGGAACAACCGTTCCATCTTCAATTGAGTTCAGCTCAGGTTCAAAGGGCGACTGTATCCCATTATAATAGAGATTTAAATCGATTATTCTTCTCCTATCCTGGCCATAGACCTGCACCATTTCCTTGTGTCCCTCTCTCCCCCCAAATCTCTCTCTTCATATACAGATGCTTGGTTTTCACTCTTATACACTCAGGGAGAAGGAAAGAGAGACAGAGTACAATGAGGTTCTCCGATTCTGTTGGCTGAACCTCTTCTACTATCTCACCAACTCAACGAATCTGATTACCAATCAATAGTTTTCAATTATGGATTCGTTCATTTGTTCATTCCACGTCATTATTTCGTTTAGAAACACAATATGCCAAGCTGGAAGGGAAAATTCTTTTTAGGGAGAATTTAACGATTACATGGGTTGTTGTGGGAATGAGGTGCGGGTAATTAGTGCATCTAACGTTAAGTTGGAGAATAGTACAGGAGAAAAGGGAAGGGAGAATGGGACTGCTTTCTCTTGTAGGATAAATTTTAAGGGAATGAATGTATTGTGATGATAGCAGATACTATGTATATGTAGTAGAAGCATTCATTTGATTAAATTTCACAGACTGGATTGTTTTCTGACAATGGACGGGAGACGGATATTTGTATCCTGTGGTGGATGCACGAAAGCTGCTTAAGCATTTACGTATATAAAAGGTTCCACATTGTAGCTTTTCTCTTCCAGCAGATCATTGTAATACAAGTAAAAAAATATTTTGAATAGGAATCCTTTCATGGGATTCGTGGAATTCAAGGTGGAAAGGCAGTGGAGTAGTTGCTGTTTGATATTCGTGCCCTTGTCTGAAGTTGAAATGCCTTCAATCCAGGTTTAGTTTAAGCTTTACACTGGTCTTACTTAAAATGGTGTGTGCTCTGACATCTCTGTAACATATGGACATGAGTTTCTGAAGGAAGAAAGAAACATTGGGCCGCGGCTCCAGTAATTCTGTCAGAAAGTTAGAATACAAGGTGAAAGCTAAACGAAAGGAAAGTAAATACAAGCTCAAAAGCTACGAACGAGGAAGTAACGTTTTCCCTGCACAGTTTATGCCTTGAAGAAATTCTCTCCCGGCAACTGAAAGTCTATGTAGTTTTTTATGATGTTAATGTTATTAGAAGGTGGATGTCAGAATGTGATTTTTTACATTTATCTCTCATTATTTCTGAAGTGGAATAAATGGCAAGGAAGAGGCGATTACGGTTTTTCAGAGTTAAATCCTTCAGTTTCAATTCATTTTGGGTGATTGCATTTATTTGTATGACGTAAGATTTTACCGTTCAATAATAATACTTATTCCCTTTTAAGAAATCCCTCCACATTTGTTGTCACAGTTGTGTAAGATCAGATAGCAAAACTAAAATGCGATATTAAATGAATAATAATCGTTTATCGAATGCATGATACAAATCTTACGTAGGAATCTTACGCCTATATATAATATAAAGAACATTGGGCCAAGCGAAATTGTGTCCTATGTAGGGTTGGTCCAATCGTCTCACACGATTAATAGGGCCAAACGTTAAAACTCGATGCATTGAATATGTATAAGTATATGTAAATGTATGCAGGAAGGTCCATTTACTGTTTGTGTACCTTTCTCTTCAGTATTTCGCTTCATTAATAATAATACAAACACATTTCATATATATAATAAAATATATGTACATATATTACTATATATATTATTATTATTATATATGTATATATAATATAATACATTTTATTATATACATATATAAATATATATATATATATATGACACATATTTTATTACATATATTATATTACATTATTATATAATATATATAGTAATATATGTACGCAACATATTTATATTATTATAATAATATTATAATATATTAAAATGTTTTTGTGTTATAATGAATGAAGCGAAATATTGAAGAGAGAGGTACGCAAATCGTCACTTGGACCTTCCTGCACGTAGTATTTATACGTTTGGCTCAATTTGTCGTGCTTAAACGTTTGGCCCTATTTATCGAGTGAGACGATTGGACCCAATTTCGCCTGGCACATTTTAAAGCTTGGCCCAGTCTATCCGTAATCAAAGAACATCACCCGAAGAAGAATCTGTAAAATCACCAAAATATAAATGGGCCAAAACATCTGACATGGTATTCATTTGTGATCGCACTATTTGAAGAATGAATTTGAGGGCTAATGTATTGCATATGCAATATTAGTACCTTACTATTATTAATGTTACAAAACATCATGTGTACGATAGAATAAGGGCAATACTAGTTAATAAGATTCACACAATCTCATATAGGAAGAGGAATAATTTGTGAGAGAATATAGGTATAATTGTGTGAAGAAAATCACTTTGTGAGTGAGTGTACATACATATAGCAAAAAGCCTGAACTGCAAATAGAAAAAGGGACTGCTTCTAACAAGTTGTGTATACTGCAAAACTAGTTGTAATGTTAACTTGTAATACATAGCTTACAAAGCATATCCGCACTAACTCCGTTGTAAGCCCACTCGAAGTGTATACCTGCTTTTCCTACCTTTTTTTCTTTTCTTGTTCTGACTGCAACTTTACATATGGCATGCATTCAAGAAGGAAAGGGAATAAGAAAGGCTTTGGGAAACTGTATGGAAGGTTGGAAGGTAAAAGTAGCAGAATCCAGACAGAGAGGGAAAGCGAGAGAGAGAACTTGTTCCAAAGTCACTGACGGACGTTGTGCAATCTCCCGGAAAAAGAAATGCATTGGGACCATTTACGGCAAGGCGAGTCAGTGCCTACGCCATTCAGTTGGAAGTTGGCCTGTTCTGTTTGAATTTTGTGCACCTACTTATGTGAGTGTGCTTCTTATGTGGACACAGAGAGAGAGAGAAAGTAAAAATGCCGTCTGATTTGGCTTCCAGAAACTATTTATGTGCATAGTCTAAAGCTAACGGAGAAAACTGCTAGACAGCTTTTGCTATAGGAGACTGCAAGGGAAAACATTTTGCATGTCTGAATTATCGTGAGTGAGTGTACTGTGAGTTGACTGTCTCCACCAATAATACAACTACCATGCGTGTATTCGTATATGTGTATGTAAGTAGTAGGGGAGCAGTTTTCGCTTCCTCGGTTGACTCGAATTGACTTTGGTCGCTGGCATTCAACGAGGAATCAATTTCCTCCTTTCCCACATTATATTTATCCAGAGACAGGTTCGCATACGATGAGTCTATCACAGGCACCATTAGTTTACCCTTAGCTTCATTTCATGTTCATCCAATCTCCCAATTGACTTTCTTTGACTCGACTTGACTTTTTTACTCTTTGTACTCTCTGTCTCACTTCTATTCACATTCTCACTGCCTTAGAAGACCCTGGAACGGATCTCACTTTGTCCTTTAGTAGTGTGCACTACTCTGGCTTAGTCGTACTCACACGTAGCACACAGAGACAAAGAGCGAGAGAGAGAGAGAGCGAACACTTTGTGGGCCGGATGTTCGACATCCTCCTCCTCTGCCATATAGTTTCTTGGTGACAGGAAAAATTCCTGATGATATCAATCTCGTTCCAAGGCAAATCTCCTGTCTGCCTTTGTTCAAGCTCGATTCATTCATCCAGCCGGTGGAATCTCATTCTAACACCACACTACCCACTATAAAACATATATATATATATGTATACTGGCGCTTTGTATGTATTAACGTTGTTTATCTATGCTCCGCCTACAGCTCCTGATATTATTACTATAAGCTCTTGGTGTGCGATGTGTGAGATATGCATTCCACAGCTTACGAGAACTTGAATACCTCAACGCTCCGTCCGCAGTACTCACGAGTGGAGGACAGATAGTCAAGTCAAGTGTAGATTGGTTGTGTGTAGGCTTTCCTTGATCCACACAAAGATATCCTGCATTGAATCCGATCTGCTGTTCTATAGTTAGCCAAGCAGATCCCAGTGGAGTGCGTTGTGCTACACAGAGAGGAAAAGTAGTCTCTCGACCGAGTGCACATCTATTATACTATACTCTATACTTACTAATAGCCTGCAGAACTACAGTACAGTTATAAATACAATGTACGTCTAGCACTCGTGCGAGTTACTACAATGGTACGTTCACGTTCACGTACGTACTACGTGTAAAAAAGATTAAACAAATCCTCTACGGGCTTCCTCATACTCGCACACACTCACATACACACACACACACAATTAAACCCTGTGAGCAAAACCGTAGTAGAATAGTGAAAGTCAGTTTAATTTCAAAAGTGGTATATATGCGGAGTGCAGGTGCATATTATGTAATGCTGGTAGTGTAAAAGAGTTTGACAAAGTAGGCTGTTTGTATACTCACCCATCAATGAGCGGAACTTCGGCGAGCAATTTGCGGACGAGGTCGTGCCTGAAGCTGTTCTGCTGCTGACTCAACTGACTCTGCATCTCGAATGCGATGGGAACTCCAATGGCTACGCAGAGGGCTGCCCCGACGATAACAACACCACTGTCATTGTCAGAAAGAGAGAGAAACACAAGACAGAAACATCAGTCATACATTTTCTTGCACACATAAATACACAGATACCACTTACTGCTCTCTGAGAAAGATAAGACAGAGAGAAAGTGGAGAAAGTAAAGGAGGGAAAGAAAGTACAGATTTGAGATATGGGGTACACAGTTGATAAAGAAAACGGAAAAGTAAGGCGCCGGGACCTGCACATTACATACAACATATACGTGCAGAGGGTGGAGAGACAGTGAAAGAATCTTATTGCAAAGTTGACTCACCAAACAAGGCATAGCTGGCGAATATCCAGTTCAAAACCTGTAAGAAAAGAAAAGTCATTGGTACTGTTAGATTGTTCCGGGCAACAGATTGTTCTTATGGTGACACTTTACTCTCTATCGCATCGTGAACACAGCACTAGAGTCGGCTTTCTTCGTGTTTCTGTACGTGTGTGCAAGTGTTATGTACTTTGGTCGTTCGCATGTATTTTACTAGGCTCTTGTTGTAGTCTACTGTCAATGTTCGCCATGGCGAGTATTATTCTGGCTTTGGATCTTAAGAGAGAATGCATGTCTTTGAATGCATCCATCTATAGGTACATATCGATATAGTGTGTATTTATGTACTGTATCCCCTATACTGCAATTACCTATATACAATAGATATTTGCAAGCTCCTCCTCGTAGACTGTAAAGTAAAGGACTATACGTAATACCAATCACATTACCGTCACCGGAGACAAGACAGAACTACCAGTGACTTGACTTGTGCTTTCTCCCGACGTGATTTTCCCACTTGGGCCTACTGCAGTGTACTTATTGTGCAACTACAACACACAACCAGGCCTAGACATCACCATAGTATATACTTAGCTAGTAATGTGTATATACCTATAGGTACTTTATATATAGGTTCTGTATTGCGACTATTCCGTTTCTGAATGTTTCCGTCCTTCACAAGATCATCCCATCTCATCTCCTAAACATCACACACTAGAGTATATATAGTAAGAGAGAGAGAGCATCGTATTACAATGCACAACAACACTTGACTTCTGAATAGTAATACATATTACATAACAAAGTACGATCGTGTGTAAACATTGTGAGATCACAATGTATTATGTATTTACAGCGGAGCATCTTTGAACTACTTACATTACACTTATTGTTAGACATTATGGCTAAACTGCGTGCATATCCTCAACACAGCTACTACTACACCTACTCACTATTCAGGGGGAAAGAAAGGTTTCTTGAGAAGAACCTTTTCGAATTTGCATATGTAATGCCCCCTTTATGCTAAGTAGGCGCGAGTCTCAATTTTTAGCACATGGGGAATGCAATTCTACTTATTGTCTACCTGAGAGAGAGAGAGAGAGTAGTGAAAGTGAGAGAGAGTCGAATCAACTCAGAGTGACTCCTGCGGCTCTCCACTCTCAGGAATACTAAAAATCTCTAACACCCTGTAAAGCTATGCGCTTGTATGGAGACAGAGTGAGAAAGATGTAGATATAGATAACTAGGGAGTCTAAACGACAGCTTTGCGTTACATTTGCTTGTAATTCACAGAGATTTATCAGTCACAGTGAGTAAACGGCGAGAGAGAGGGACGGACAGGACGACAAAAGTGTATGCTAGCAGAAAGGATGAGCTTGGATGACTCTATGACCGGAGTGATGGGAATAGAACTATCTCTACATCAATCTCTTACATTACTTCCCTGAGGTTCAGTTTCACACTGAAATTTAAAGTGTCACGCACACAACACACAGTAAAATATTTAGTACAATTAAATCCGCACGCGGATTAACACTTAAGTATATGCGCCGCTTTAAGCAGTTAATGGAGGGATCTTTCACACCAGACTATTTGCAATCACAAGGCTTTTAGGTAATTACATCATTAGTCTAAATTGTAGTGATGGAATACAAAGAAATAATTCTCACACAAAATTATGCTGTTGTATGAATGGTAATATATGGTAATAGGAAAATACTACATCCAAACTGTCCTACGGGACCATCACAAGGGCTCCATGTAATTTATTATTTATATATTTTAGGCATTGTTTACTTTTGTTTCTCGTAAAAACATAATTTTGGTAATCGAGACGGTTGGGTAACAACTGATTGTTTTGCGTTCACTAGTTTGCTCTAATTGGTCAAAATTGTATTTTAGTGCTATTCTATCAATTTTTAAATACTTGCAGTTTTTAAAACCAATTTCGGTCAAAATTCACAAAAAATAAGTTTTGTGTGTCATAATCGTCAACTAACCTGTTTTACGTCTTGAAATACACTAGTGTGCCAGTTTTAACAGCTTTATATGTCCCAATTTTATTTATGCCAGTTTTCAATGTTTATTCCAATTCGTTTTGCCTATTTTATTTTATTTTTTTTTACTATTAGGAATGTTTTATGGATAGTTTTAGTTTGGTTTACGTTTGGATTGCTATGTCCGCCCATTTGTCATAAAAATTCGAAATCAGTCACCAAATTTTAATGTTAGAAGAATTTGGGCCTTATTTTGAACCGAAAATGAGCATGCAAAAAAATTATGGGTGATTTTGTAGGTTAACGAACTTAACCTTAGTTTAACCCCAAGTAGTCTGAATACCAAATTTCAGGTATCTATCTCACAAATTGTGACCTCTAGAGCGAGTTCGTACTTACGTACATACGTACACACATACAGAGATCACCGTTCCATAAACCCTCGTGAGAGTTAAAAAGTGCCTGTCTATTTGCGTCTTTATAGTACATCACGAAGTATTGCATGAGACATAAAACTTTGATTACTCACGTATAACGACGACTGTACCGCGGAGTGTGTGGGCTTGTTGTGTATCACTCTTTTTGTGACAGGTTCGAAATTTGCACAGCTTTTCTCGCACAATTGAAGGTACGCCTTACAAATAGTGCATTCCAAAGTTGATTCACGTACAGTATTACATTACAAATTGCCTGTAAAGTCTAGATTTGCTTCCATAAAAGTCGTCGCAGTTTACAAATATCGTAAAGTGAAAGTTTACAGGCTGAAAAGACGAAGAATTGTACAGAGTTGGGTTCCAAGTAAGCAGCGAGAGAGAGAGAGAGTGAGAGAGAACATAGAATCAGCAATGTGTCTGTAGAGAGGAACTTTTGGGCTGGCCTCCCTAATAGAGATTACTTAATTCGGTGCAAGGCGCACATGTAATTGCACTGCCTTCATGCTCCTGACTTTGACATACGACTCAAGCAACTAGTTTATAGTAACATCAGTCACTGCAGAGAGAGACTTGTGCACGTACTACTACGTATGTACACAGGAACTTTCTTTGGGACAGTCAGTCAGTCACATACATACAGAATGTCTATAGTAACGTATATATAGGTAGTAGGAGGGCGGGAGATATTATTCGAATAGCGACAAGAGCAGCCAAAAGTCATTTTATATCTCTAATGGCGTTTCGCAGCTTTCTCTCTCTGGTGGTGGTGGTGGTGGTTGCTGCTGCTGCTCTGCAATTCTGGTAGTTGCTCCGTGGCGCTTAGTAACTTGTATTCTTCACGACAGTATTTCTCTACAATTCTCATTACCCTTGTCTTGTCTTGTGCCATTTACTGTCATGTCAACTCAAGTCTTTCACTGTTGGTCGAACCGGTGGAAGTTTTTATTTCAGAAATCTGACGAGTGAAAGGCGAGTCTTTCACTACTTTCACCCACAGCAGTAAAGCCATTCATGATACACTAAAATAAAGCTTGTCCTGTTATTGAATCCGACGAGGAGCTCAATACTTTGAAACGTGCAGCACACACAGAACCATTAACGATATGCCATTTACTTTTAATTGGCCTGAGAATACATCATCTGCAACAAAACCAATGAACATGTGCTTACTTTCAGTTGACTGGGCCAATTGCTCACAAAAGACCTCTAGTCGATAATTAGACGGACGGGAAGAAAAAAGAATGATTGATGGAATACAATTGATACAATTAAGAGAAACAATTTCAGTAATTTCTGCTTATCTTGCTGGTAAAAATATCTCACGTCTATTCCTTGCCTCTCTTGCTCCCTATCTATGTCTTTCTGTGTGCGTGTAAGCCTAGAGAAGTTTGAGATACGTCAGGGTGACATTTGTTGACATGTTGACAACTTAGATTGGCTTGACTTTTCTCCGCTAAGCTTATACTTCCCTTCAGCTCTCAACGGGATCTTTTTCGTGAGCTCTTAGCCGAGCTAAGCTTTCTTACTAATGTTGCTATCTTCCAAGCGTGGCATTTGTACTGCTCTCTGATGCTATACTAAATTCCCCTCTCTTTCCTTTCTCTTTCTTTGTGTGCAAAACCCCTATTCAAGATGTAGAAAAGTAACATAGAGAAAGTAAGTTAGTTCATGATCGTGCGGGTCGTCGTCCCAGGTCCTAGAGATTCCTTCACGTACAAACAGTTTCCCCCCTCAGGATCCAACCGCAATGAATGTCACTACGACCACCACTCACTATTTTTTTACATACTTTCCCCTTCATTAAATTGTTTCACAAAATTCTCTTACATGTCCTTCAATTTATGTGCAAATTTTTACATAAAAAATCAAACTATGTTCAAATTGTTCGAATGCGAAAATGATCGGGAGGGAATGTGTACGCAGTGGGTGATTGTCCGTCTTCCTCTACAAGGCATATCATTTCACCTATTGCAAGTATGATAGGTCTTGAAAGGAATGTTGTTGTGCACGTTGTTGGAGTGTAATAGAAAGCAGCATAGCAGAAGAAGAGAGAAGCGTATGGAAAATGACATGACAGCGCTAAAAGAAAAGAAAGATAGGTTTCAGGGGCAAAAGCCGAGACAAAGATTGAGAATGGAGACAAAACAAGGCAAGAACTCACGGAAAGAGAGAAACAATTATTTGCGTCATTTTTGTTGGCGAAGAAGAAGGCTGAGATTAAAAAATAAAACGCAATACATGGTATTTGTTGTACACATAGTAGTACTATGATGATGGGTATACCCTTTTTCAGTGTCCGAGAAACATAGAGAGAGAATAGAAAGAAAAAGTGTACCTATAAAACCGTTGACGTCTGTCCGCTGCTGTTCAAGTAAACTTGCAGCAGTAAAGCAAGGAGAAAGAGAGAGAGTGAGAGAGAGAGAGAGAGCGCAAACGGAAACGAGCAGAATATTCTGTGACTGTTGTTGTGTAGCGAACTAGGAGTATTAAGAAAGAGAGCAGTGAGTCGTAGGTATGCGCCAGTATCAAGGAATGGAGGATTGTGAGGAATGTAATGCATTGCAATGCTAGGAATAGTAGTAAACGCCATGCCACGCACCCCCGAAAAAATCTTGGCAAGAAATCCAACGATGATGGTTTACGCTACAGTACGCAAGGAAAATTTGCCCAATATGAATGTACGTGATTGAACTGGAAATACAAATCTCTCTGTAGAATGTGAGCAGAGAGCACATAGTATGGAGAAGACCACACACATTGCAATGGTACACTGACTGTCCCATGAAAAACAAAAGAAGAAATGTTGGGGCCAGCATGCAGCATGCCACAGCATTCGAAGTAGTATAGACAGACGAAGGGGCTATTATAAAATAACTACAGACCAGACTGTATAACATCTTGTCTTCAGATAAAATTTCTCTCTCATTCTTTTCGTTGGCTTTCACAATACTGAAAATACACAGAAACGAGCATAGTACACCTTTTAATGTCTGTTTCTCTGATTCCCAAAGATAAAAGCTCGTTGCTAATTTAAGCAGAAAATAAATACGCAATTTGATTCCTTTTTATAGTTGTAATAAATCAGAGAGCCACAAGGAAATTGAAAAATCGCCCGTTTTACCAGTAACGGAAACCCAGGGAAATTTAAATTACACTTTAATCGGCGATGGTACGGTAAATGACTGTGTTAGCAACCACAACCTTGGGCTGACCAAAAATTGTGAAATTCTGGTTTGAAAGTGAAAAGGGAGAAGAATTGGCCAAAAGAATCTGTTGGAGATTGTGAAAAAGGATGCAAGCAGGAGGATCGAATTCTACCGCAAATGAAAAGTCAATTCAAGGAACTGCAAAGATTTCATGTTCACAATAAGAAAATGGGAAGGTTGGCAAGCTGTGGCTGCTGCGAAATGTGAAAGAATGTAAAGGAAAAGGATTGAAGTAGTGAAGAAGAAGGGAAGAAGCCAACAAAAGGCCACCAGCTTTATTTATTGCAGCCAAGTTTTTATTACACAACTGGGAGATGGGATCGGGATGACCAGCAGAGACAATAGAAGTCCACAGAAGAAATCATGATGTATGAAGACGCTGCAAATCGATCTCTGAATGACTACCATTCGCATATCCTATCCTTCTATAGTTGATCTCTCCCTTTGCCTCTCTCTGTATGTGTCTATGTGTGTGACCGAAGGCAAAGCAAGCCAAATAAAAGGGCACCAGCTCTTCGTCATCGTCAAAGTGGAAGTGATCTGACTGCACAGAGTGCGGTCCAGCCAACTCTCTACTACCAAATTGATCTACTGTGTGGTTCTCATCTAAAATAAGAAAGATGATTTCCTCTTATACATATAAACAGATACACACATCGTGTTCAACCTCTTTTATTTTCGTCAGCACACACATGTGTTGCACACTCACTAACAACTCACACTTTCACTGGACTTTCTGCCCACTGATGCTCTTGCAAAGCTCCCTTTTTAGTAGGAAAAAAGATAAGGACACAAAATCAAAGCCAATGACGTCCACTGGACATGAAAGTCTATTCCGATCCCATCAACATTCCACATCAACTCTTGTCTAAAGATCATGTTATCTTCAAATCGCGATCTTTCGTCCAGATTGCTTTCTCTCTCTCTCTAACCAATTTTCTGTGTGCAGCAAAAATCCCATCATGTGAAATATTCGAGGTCTTTTTTGCTTTCTCTTTGTATGTGTTTCCCCGATAAAGCATAAGGTAGTAGTAATAGTAGCAGTAGTAGTAGGTGGATAAGCGTACTACCAGTAGTGGAAATAAGCAGACTAGTTGGGTAATGGCAAAGCATAATGTAACAGCAGCCGCAAGTTATCATTTCCCTTGACAAGACAACATATTTACTATATATTCCACACTGTATAACTTCATGCTATTTTCTGATTTAGACTGAAAGCTGGAGAGAATTTGCATGCGAGCGACGGTATTCTCCCGTCGAAACGAGCAAACTATCCATCTGCAGAGTCTCTCGGGGGGCTCTATTCTGCCATTTCAATGGGAAAGAACCCGGCAAAGTGCACAAAACAACCGAAATACAAATGGAGCGTTTACCTTCGTGAATACTATTACACACACACACTCTCTCTCTGTAATATAAGTATATGGGAGTGATTGTGTTGTTCGCGTATTACAATGTAGCTTATATGCTTGTAGTGTTGTTGTAGTAAACAGAAGCAGACCAAATCCTATTTTGTTTTTGCTCACTTCCGTCAAGTAATGAAACCATACTCGTAGCTTAGCATTAATAATGGATGGAGACCGAGATAAATCTGAGGATTTGTAACTCTTACAAACAGAGCAGCAAAGCAGCAGCAACAACAACACCAAGTATTTCTCCAACTACCACTAAATACAAGTAGCTTGTCCACGTTTAACTGGACTGTACATCTTGTGTGTCTGCACAGAAACCATCGAACTAACGAATGTAGTTAAATACTAATGGATTTAATCGTTGAAGGTATTCTACACGACCTTTCTCTTTCTTATCGCTAAATGCACCCCAATAATTGTTGCAGAGAGAGAGAGAGCTGTGCTTTGATTGATTCCCCTATGCCCATTACAATTAAGATAACGTATCGTTATTTAAACTTTTACCCTTTATCGTTCTCCATTGCAGATATTTGAACCGAAATTCAAGCACCCGCAGTTTTTCTCGTCTCTGCACCAAATAATGATTCATGGTGGTTCTGAAATCCATTTTGTAGCTTTTGTCGGTTGGTTATTCAATCGACAAAATTGAATAC
Source organism: Plutomurus gul (assembly GCA_019776185.1). NCBI lineage: Eukaryota > Metazoa > Arthropoda > Collembola > Entomobryomorpha > Tomoceridae > Plutomurus > Plutomurus gul. The sequence goes on along the minus strand of JABASC010000815.1, from coordinate 4,419 downwards.
ACCTTCACCTGACAATCAAAAGAGCCTCGTGAAGGATTTGCTTTGTAGCTTTGCCCTTAAAATCGGTAATCATTCACAGTGTAGGCTGGCAGCTGCTGTATAATTTCGCAAATGCAGGTTATGGTCACCCTGTACAAATGTTTACTATGTATGGGCCTTCGTTAGTTAGCAGTAGCAAAATAATGTTTGGAGCGTGATGTGAAAGTTTGAAAGGGGAATTTGTTTTTCCATGGTGGTACTGGTATTCCAGTGTACTGTCCAAACTCTGTATAATACAAATTTAATGTATACAGAGAGATGATGATATATTGTAGTGGGTACAGACATGGTAAATATTTATTCTATGCGTAATAGACCCATTAAAATCAATCCAAGTCAGTTTGAAATGCGGGCCGCCTAGTAAATAGTAGGGACTTTGAGGGAAAATGAATTCGCAATGTGCTGACCATTATGTAAATAGTGCAATATTATTTGTATATTAAGAAGGAGGAAAGGCGTGACGTGTCCACACAGGACTTTATTTTCTCTGCTGATATCTACGTGTATGACGTATGACGTTATAAGCCCTAAGCATCATATGGCATGGCCATTAGTTTATTGCCTGGACCATTGCCCTTCTACTCTTCAGCTTTGGTAGTGGTAAATACAAGGCTGTAGTTTGAAGGAGGCGGAGAGAGGAGCCGAGGAAGGGAAAAGTCGTACATCTCCACTGTCACTATACTTCCCTTCCCTTTAGTGTGCTACACTGGATTTGGTGTTTAGCACGGTGCACTACCACCGACCATCACAACAAACAAAATTGCAAAGTTCACTTGAAGAAGACACCGAAAAATGGTCATTGCCAAGAAGGAAAACGATAAGTAATTCCAGGCGGAGAACTCTGTGGGCCACTTTGAAGCACTAAAAGAGAGAATATGACAATTGTACTAATGTTTGCAGTCATTCTTCACGATTTCCTAAATTAGCCAACTAAAGAGGAGCAAGCAGTAAGGATTCTATAAAACATATCAAGTGTGATAACTGCAACATAAACATCGCGAAAATACATTGCAGAGTTTCAGGCCAAATAGCAAAATAGATGGATACATTAAGAAAGCACACAAGTACTCTTACATGTAGTTTGCAGTGAGAAAGCGAGCGAGAATTGGAAAGCGTTAGTGAATCTTTCTCTTTTTCTTTGGCTGAATTATCATTTTTCTAGCTTTCCGGTGTGTCACTGGGAGAATCTCGCATGGACACTTTGTGATAGGACGAAATATGTGTTCGAATTCATTCATCCATCGTGGTGGCAGACGTAAAAATAAGTCTCTCTTCTTCTTCTTCTTCTTCTTCTTCTTCTTCTTCTTCTTGTGCACAAAAGCATCTCTGTGAACATATGTAGCACTTCCTCCTCCCTTTCCTACTATAAATATATTCCCTACTACTATGTATACATTTAGGTACTTCTACTACGTGCATGTCCTGTCGTGTTTCACTCTCGTCCTGTTCTGCTGCTGCCTGTCTCTCCTCGCCCTCTTATTTTACTTTGAATTCATTTCTTCTTCTGTAAGCTGTCCAATCCGGGAAAAAATGTCTGGTCCGAGTGAACTTCCTCTTTTCTCTTTTATCTCTTCTCTCCTCTGTTGTCTCAACATTCTACAGTTCACATTCGTCTCTCTCGCTCTCTCGTCCACCAGCTTAATTTCCTATTCAATGCTGGTTGCTGCATCAGTGACACACAAGGGAATGTTGACATTGTGCCATTCATTGTGTGCTGGCTGGCATGCAACAAAGCATTCGTGTAGTTTACTGTATACACTACGATTAAATTACAGGGTTGTGGACTTGACCAGGGTTTAACGTGCGAATTCCCACTTTTTCCCATTGGGCAAATGCGAAATATTTAGCAAATAGAAAGCATGGAGATTGGAAGTTTCACTGGAAATTCCCTGGGAAAAGAGGAAATAGTAAATAAAAAAAGAGAAAATGTGAAATTTTAATGGGAATTGCCACTTTCCCATCCCACGGGGGGAAGAAAATTTTAAACCCTGGACAGAGAAAGGCTTGCCTTATTTTCTCGGAGCATATGCCTGGCTGATGCTATTGTATAATTTTGTGAAGGGTACTGTAAACAATGATCTGGTGATGTTATGTGATATGAAGAATATACACATTTCATCTGTGTGTATGCAGCAGCATCGGAATGCATTCTAACAAGGTGCTCGGTTCATGATTCTATGAATAAAATTAAACGTAACAACAGCAGCACATTTTTTTCCTTCACTCACAAGGAAAACTCGACGCCACTCTTTTTACGATGCACATTTTTGTCTTTTACAGATTTTTTCTACAGTGGAAGTGTGGTGTCAGTTCCGCACCAATGCAACACACTTTCAGTGCCAACTGCCAACTACCGTTATGCACTAAGAAGGCTCACTCACTCACTAAAAAAGTAAATTAGGAGCCCCGACCGTACCAGCTAAAAGCTGTTAACATTCGAATTACATTCTAATACCAGTGTTTCGTGGTGGCTTCCACCACCCGGTCGATTTGGGTAGTTTTAACCATTTTGACCTGGTCAAAATTGTTCCCATATTTGGTCGAAATTGGTCGAAATGAAAATCAATAGTTAATATTATGTGTCTGATATAGCGTAAATGCACGCTGAATGCATGGAATACCTATAAATGCATCTCTCATTAATTTGCTTTTATATGGCGTGTAGATAAATACATACACATTTATTTAGTAAAACACTACATCAAATATTAGTTTTACAAATATAATGACAAACTTCGTTTAATTAATTAGCGAAATTTTATTCATTGATATACACATTGGATATATGTATAGGAATTCTAAAACGCAACTTAAACTAGTTAATTAAAGTGTAATTATAATTTTATTGCAAACATGACACACAATGAAAATCACCATCAACAGAATAATACTGATATGATTTAAAAGTAAAAATCCCTGTCAAATCGCCATACACCAATTATCAAAAATCTTGACTAATAATTATCGAATTCAATGAACTTTCGTTTTGTTGTGCTTTTGTTATGCAGAAACAATTGTAACCTTAAATTTTGAAACGTTATGAACAATATTAACTTTACATTTGATGTCAGTTAGTCCATCCATGTGATCACTTTGAAATATTGAACGATGCCGGCAAAGCAATCACAAAGTATAGTTACTCATTTTGAAGCTACAGCAAATATAACAGGAAAGGACAAGCCATTTCATGTCATACTAGTATATTTCGACCATTTCGACCAAAAAAACGGTTAAAACCAGTCGGGCCAAACCAGTCGGGCCAAAATTAAAAAAAGCGGGTCAAAACGAAACACTGTCTAATACATTCACATACATTCTAATTCTAGTTAATTGGATGCTATTTTTTTAAAGCTTTATACAAATGAATAAAACATACTGGTGATACCAATTGGAACTAAGGAAATCTGGAAGGAAATAAAAATCTCTCGTGTTTTATAAATGAGAATGTATCTTATGTAGCAATTAGATTGCGTTTAATACGATGCAGCATTTTCTTACACTTCGCCTGTAATGTTTTGCGCTGAATTTAATTTTCTCCAATTTGAAAGAGACTGGCGGCGACAAATGAGATTTGTAGAATAAATCTTTGACGTAGGCGGATGTTCGGTAATCCACTGTGAGCCTTTGTACACGTTATAGTTGCACATAATGGATGAGAATATGTAATGCTGCTGTACGTTTAGGGAAGATACACGCGTAGGTATATACATTGCAACTTACAACGTACTTTCTCCTAATTTTAAAAGCAATCAAATTTCTCTGTGTGACGGCTATTTGGGTTTCCATAAGGCCTAATTCTGTTCGGTGGAGATAAGATGTCTTGTTTTTACAGTGTTGGCATTTATGAGGATGATCTCATTGGCTGCAGCTCTACGATCTTCTCTGTCTGCTGCTTCCCAACTACCACTGCGTGTAAAATGAAAGGAAAGGCAAACATTCATCATCTTTCTCTCGCCTACTTACTACTACAGTTTCGTAATCAAAGAGATTAGGACCCTTCTGTCTCAATAAATATAATAATGTTTATTTTTGGTGTAATTTAGTGCAGAGGGGTTCCCGTGAAACTTACATCATAATAAAACTGAGCAAGTTCTTTCATCGAAACGATAAATTCTGGAACCAGCTGTTAATTAGAGTTTTTTTGTTCATATCCCTTTCTGCTGTGTTGATAAATAACTTCTAGCATTATTATTGGGTTAATTCGTTTAGAATTCTGACAGTTTAACAATGCCCACTGACTGTGAGTAGATATCATACTAATACAGGGTGTACCGCCCTTTCATAGAAATGTTTGAGCGTGCATATCTTTACCCCCCGAAAACATATTCAATTCAAATTTTCGACACGTGTTAGACAGTTCCTTAGAAAGACACTGTGAAA
>JABASC010000814.1:0-31381 GCA_019776185.1 Plutomurus gul | reverse complement strand
GTATCGTTAGAATCGTTGCAGTTTGATTTTTGCACTTTTTAGTGAAATTTGTGAAAATCGCGAATTTTAAATGGCAAAAAGTCGCTAAGAATCATAAAACCAAAAAAAATCTCTACAAGACTGTATGATTGATTTATGTAGCGGATTGCCGCAGAGGGCTGTGGACCCTTGGAAAATACATATTGGATGCCCACGCGAACGAACGAATGATGTAATTCAGTGGAAGTTACCTTCTTAACATTTACAACTTCTTATCCAACAGTATTGAGAGTATAATAAGAGAGTATGAAAGTATGTAAGAGAAGACACGTATAGCCTGTGGAATAGGAAAGGTAAGAAGAAGGATACTAATTGTCAGAATGTATAAGACCCCCTTTCCTTCTCCAGGTAAAGATCAAATAAATATGTACAAGTATGCAGGCAGTGAATCGGTTGTCTACTTAGTGAGTTCGGTTGTGTACATTGTAAATGTACCAATGCTAATAACGAAAGGAACATTTAGGAAAGAAGACGAAGGGAAGAAAGAGGAAACCATACATGACTAGCCACAGTGCTTACTTATACGGGTAATGTAACATGTAGTCTACTGCTTTTAATATACCTATCATCTAGAATCTCCACACAGATATTTTTCTTTGCCACCCGACACAAATGAGACAAATGAGCATTTAAAGCATAGTAACCTTACAAAGCAAAGGTCTAAAAGGTCTATTTAGCACTATTGAAATATTTAACTTGTCTTGATGTTTTCTTACATATTGTATGAGAGTGCGGCCACCACACTTTTCCACTTGCTCCCCTACCAGCCAACCGTACTACGAACGAACTCACACAGTTCACATTTTCTCCTTCTCACTCATTTTTAGATAGATTCATCAATCCTAATTATTTGCTGTATCATTTACAAGACTACTTAAGGCATAAAGAGCGCTCCGCTTAGCGCCTTTCCTAATCTCTTTCTTTCCTCGTTTTCCTTTCAGTACTGTATTGTATTTCTTTCTAATCGATTTACTCCCTACGGTAATTGCTTACGGAAGCCTAATCTAACAAGTAGAAAATTGGAGTTAATAACGTACAGCAAACTGTAATAGCATACGACATTTTATTTACATATATTATTGATTAAATAATATTCTACTTGTAGTACATTAGTAATTCAGTTTAAAATTTCTCATAAAGAACTCTCCTTAGCTCTCTACAAACTGTTTTGAACTTGCATCTCTGACCTAACTTATTATAAAACAAGTAATTGAACCAGAACTCAGAACTACCTCAACGTGACCACTTGAGAACCTACAAGGGTTTCCCTAGCCTACAACAAGTTACAGTCACATCGTCTGCAATATGCAACTGATTGCATTTGTTCCTTTTCGAAGAGCCGTTTGTATAAGGAACACAACGAACATCACTCTTTCCTAGAAATCCTGCCAATCAACACGAGTGCATCTACATACACAGAGAAAATACCAAAGGTAGTAAATTAACACGAACATGATGGAACATGGGCACACAGTTGTGTCCTTTTCCTTTGTAGTAGTATACTTATCTATAGGAGTAGTGATATACAGTATATACATGGTGCATACTTGATATAAAAATCTGTCGGATCAAATGAACCTGACCGTCGAAACAGAAATCCAATTCCACAGCAGGCTCGGTGATCGAACAAGCACGTATATACGTAAATAGCTAAAACATCTAATTTTGACAGGCAATTCAAATTACAGGTATCACTACCACCACCACTACTACTACTACAGCTACTACTAGTACTCTGCAATGCAATACAATACGTGTTCGCTTCAAATGTTACATTAAGTACCTATCACTATATCCATTAAGATTACATTTCGATGTGTACTTGAAACAGTGAGAGTAGGCACATCGTACATTGTGACTCGGTTGCACACACACACACACACAAAGTCACTACTTATATGATACGAACACCAAACTGCGTTGCATTCAATTGCATGCACAGATACTTATTGTATTGTGTGCACATCTGTAGTCGCAGACGAAAATTAAGGGTTGGTCTGTCTTGACTTCATTTGACTCTCTCTCTCCTCTCGATGTACAATCTGTAGTTTCTGCACACGAACCAAACCAACTATCTTTTCCATATGTGATAATAACATTTATCAGATTGTATATACTACTCACTCACATGCGCACATTATATAGATATACTGCATGTAGATTGTAGATGTATGGTTGTAGATTTATTTATTACAGTGCAGCAGAGTGTATTGTGGCAGTACCTAACGAAAATACTCTCATTTGATCAGCCTTGACCACGTCAACCAGTTTGGTCTGACCAACCAAGCAATTTACCTAACTCCACGAACGAAACAAACGACTGAATTGAAAATATTACAGAATCTTTCGTGAGCGGATCACGATGTTCGCGCGACACCATTTGCATTAAAGGTAGTTATTATTTCCACTGCTCGTACTGTTTTAACCCAACATTGCAGTGAATTGTAATGATTCCCGACAATTTCGCCCAGAGAAATAATTCGCCTATGATGTCCCAGAGTAGGGTTTCTCCCACATATTGAATCGGAGAATATCGCCCACACATCTAATTAGATGTGTGGGCGTAATTCTAGGATTAATCCAAGAATTACGAAACCCATAAAAGTATTCTGTATACACAAAAACAAGTTGATATAATAATAGTTGTCTACTTGGGCCATAGGCCTAAGGTTTAAATTGAATTTTATTAATTTGACTAACAATAAGTAGACTCAACTTATTTGTGTTATTCCTTTTATGGGCGATAGTTACCGATGTGCGATATTGTCGGATTAGATGTGTGGCCGATATTTGCGGATTGGATTTAAGGGCGATATTCTCCGATTCAATGTGTGGGAGAAATCCTATTCTGGGACAAATTTCTGATGGGTGAATCATTTCTCTGGGTGATATTGTCGAAACCAATTGTTTTGTAATACCATAAAATTCTAGACAAAGCATTAAATATCTTTCATCGCTTGTGTTCTTATATTTGTAGGTACACTTCAGAACTGTACAAATGTACCTTGATAAATAATACGGTTGCATCCAATAAAAGTTTTTTCATGATGTGGTTATACCCACAAAAACAACGACTGGATATAGCAGTGATGCACATTGTGCATTGTACACTATATACGAGTAGTACCAATATGTAGTTAGATTTTGTGTTTGTGTTGGACGCATATCTGGGTATCTTTCATTCCGTATAAACGCATACAATGTATCTACGGGTAAGTTGGTAATATTACTTGTATATAATACTTGGTGCCTTTCCAGAAAATAAACTTGAGACACATTCTGACGAACTACATATTACACAAATATTGTGAACTACTTTATGTTTAAGGCTAGCATATAAGAGCTAAAGCCAAACCAAAGAGGTCTGTTACAATATGACACATAAACCGCTCTTGTAAAATGGAATAAATCGCAACGATCGAACAATAAGCTGTTTTAAGCTCTCGATGAAAAACACGAACAAATAAGAGGATCAGAGTGTTAACACAACACATTATACGCTCGGAGTATTTTAAGGTAGGTGTACAGTTCAAATTGTATGACACAAGGGTTTTGAATCAAATCAAATCAAACATCATGCAGCTCCTATATAGGGAAGTTAATAGTAAGTATGAGTACGAGAGAGACTTACACATTCGTGCAGAGAGTTTTGTCGGGATTCTTCTAACTAATCCTAGTACATAGTATGCAGGTATAAAGATATTTAAAGCAGGTAATCGTATACGCGTACATATAGTTTATGTTACGTATTATAGGTTTTCCTTTCTCGGCAGCCTGCTCCTGTTGAATTAGGAACAAAAGTTGAATTCGAGGAAGGACGGAAATGAGAGCTCAAATTACCGTTTGTATGTGTGTAAGGGTCAATCAGACAGGACAATTCTTTGCATTATGTATGGCGTGTACTGCTAATACAACACTGTGTACGACGCAACAGAGGGCAAAGGGCCTTTGTGTCCTCCACGTGCCAAAAGGGTTACCCGGGTCAGATGCCCTGCTCCCAAGGGAGTCACGCCCACACCACATCAATTCACAATTCACCTGGACTGGACTGTCCTATTTATTTCCCTACATGTCTTTATGTGATGAACGTGTGTTCCTGTGTGTGTGTGCAATATCAGAAATGGTATAAGTGAATACCGAATGCAATCTACTCTACAACTAACATCACATCATATCAACGAATCTCCCACACAAAACACACAAAACCAATGCTACCATACGATATGTACGAATGCTTTATACCACCTACAACTCATAATAATCATCACAAAACAGAGAACAGTCACCCAACCAACATTTCCAACTGTTTCCTGACTGACGCGTGCTTTTTATATCCAATACACTCTTCATCATCGTATAAATAAAATTCAAATTCAATCACATTGTCTGTTTTCATGGGGTTATTTCAATTTTCTTCTAGAACCCCCTCCTGCGGACCAGTACACACTTTGTATAGATACCTACTGAAGATATCCCTTATTCGTAACAGATATATATAATGCACACTTGCACGCAGACTCCCGACCCGTTTTACGTGTGTGCTGTGTGTGCTCTGTAAGGTTGGTGTCACCTTTGAAGGGCATATACTACCAAATGTTAGAACCCTGACCCTCCTCATTCAATTTAGGGCCGATAGACATCTGTGGGTGCTCAGTGATCACCACTATATATAGTATACTGATTGTTAGTTACAAAGTTACAATGGAACTGTTATACTGACTATTTATTCCCACATTTCTCGTACAAACTACGAGAAATTGACTGTTTCAGAATAGGATACCTGCTAAACGAAAGTCAACATTTTCGTCTAATATAATTACTACATAATCAGTTAAAGGGAAATTTATGATAATAGGTAAAACATGAAAGTGTTTACACACTCAATGATAATGTAAACACACAACAACCCATTGGCCAAAGTTTTTACATGTTCTTTTTAGACAAACGCAATTTTTTTAAAAGTTTGGCTTTCTTTGTTATTGTTGATAACTTGAAAATCGTGCTGGAAATCTCGAATATTCTCTCTTTAAGTGCTAAGTATGACAGTTAGATTTTGCTCTTACAATTCCTTGAACCTGCGTTATGGTAAACATATCTACGAGCTCCTAGAAAATTAAATGCAAAGATTTGATAGATTGATGTGTGGAACATAAAGGCACGATTAATTTGAGCATTAGTCCAAATACCTTAGGGTTACTTGATTGGAGATTTAAGTGGGTCAGATATTGCCCAAGTGGAGAACTGGTTTTTATGAAATTCTGAACGGGTAATATTTACTATTTAATAATAAAAAGCTGAAACGAAAAGTTACTCAATGTTTTCTTTTAAGAAAGTTATAAAATGCGTACAAATAATTAGGTGTGTATAAGTTTTTGTGGGCATTTGCTGACTGTTAGTATTGCCATTATTCTTAAAATGTTATTAATTTTTCAACTTTTCATTTGGTACTTTAGTGTTTTGCCATGTAGCCTTTTTTAAACAAGTTTTGCCAACGAGCATCCACCAATGCAAGAATAAATAGTTTCTAATCACAGACAGAGAGTGAATAGAGCTACGGTAAATGCATATTAATACTTGGCGAAAAATGTTGCTAACTGCTAGGTAAACAGAGAATAATTTCTTGAATCTGAAACAACTACTTACAATTACGTTACTACGCGTAGCTAAAAGGTAGCTGGATATAGATTCGTGGAAGGCAATGAAATAATTTTGGCTTAAGTGAGGTTGTAAAAGTTAACTCATCAGTAATCCATAAGTAAGCTAATGACAGTACGGGTTGAATGGAGTGGGACAGAAGGTGCACACCGAATTCTCTCAGGTATGACTATTACAGGTCGCTGCATAATGAATGGGAACAAGTTCCTCCTAAGTACCGTGTCGGGTATTCTCCTCCAGTGTTGAATAATTAAAGTGACTACTTCGTGTCGTGGTTTGTGTCTTGTATCTCATCGGAGCTGGTGTTTTGCCAGCATTGTATTTACATATCGGTTTGTATTATTAGACGAAGAAGTGGCTACTCCCTCCTGTACTTCATCGAAAGGCCATTCGATGCCACGACAGGGTAGAGGTTGACTGTGTAAATGCCTCTCTTTGAAGGCATTGATACGATGTGAGATAGGACTACTTATTAAGTTTAATTTCCGACAGCAATGAAATGCCATTAAAATTGCAAATGTCTCTGACTGTAAATACTGGTTAAGGTTTCATTTGGGAAAAATTACACAGATATGACTATTGAGAAGGCGTTCACCATGATGAAATTGCAAATTAAATACTCGAAGAAGGTGTAGTTATTCTTTTGTGTCTCTTGTGTTTAGTGAATACATACATAGTAAGTGAGTCGTGTGTTGTTTCTCCTCTCTCAGAGGCTCTGTTCTGGTTTGCTTGGCCTGGCCATTTCAAAGAATACACTATCTGCCTACAAATCTTATATTTACCCGCACTACTCTACTATGTAGTATATTTATACGAGATGTAATGTATGCGCTCTGCACACATGTACGCATACAAACTTGTGACTGACTATATATGCAGAGTGAGTGAACAAAACGAAAGTAAACTGGATTAGATTGAACTATCGGAATAAATGATTACAGATGATAGTAGACTGAAACGATGCTTATGTGTAGTGATGGTGGTGGTGGTGGTGGTAGTAGTAGAAGTAGGCAGTGGTTGCTTTTAGTATTTACTAGTTACTTACATTACTTACTCTGCTGTACACTGTTTTACACACACGTACTTTATTCAGATTGTAAACTACATGCAAACATAAATAATATGAGCTAGAGCTCCGGACCTGCATATGCATATTATGTATTTGTGTACCGACGAAAATCATATCCAAACATTGCGGAGTGTACTTTTGCAGAAATGACTTGACTTTGGCTTGCTAACTGAATTGTAATGTACACATAGAGTAGAGAGAGAGAGACAGAGAGAAGGAGAAGGTAGAGTCCCAGTATGTATGTAGATAGATGTATGTGTAGATGTATATATATGTAGGCTGCAGCAGCGTAATGTTGTGATACTGACATGTCTAGGCTCCTGTTTTATTCAAACCTCTGAAAAATTGATAGAGGGTTAGGATATAATTAAGGAGAAAAGAAAACAAGCTCCTCTGGTTGGTTTCCATGTCATGATAATTCGAGCAAGTTTTGATTCTGATTTGATGTTTCTGGGGAGGCTTCCTTCTTTACATTACTTACTTTATTTTACATTCTCTTCATTGAATTCACACTGTTTCTCCGTTGTACTTTTCAATTCTAACGTGCACTTAATTCCTCAAGCTGGCTTCGTCGTCGTACACACTCTTGCAATTCCAACTCGCCAACAAGTGTAATACTATATATGTGTACTGACTGCAATACAAGTTATACTCGATGAACTTATCCTAAAAAGTTTTGCTGTTTTGTATCCGCCAATGTAGTCTAGTCACATTTCACGCTACACATTATGTCTTATTGCCTTTCCATACTTTCCATTATCACGTCCCAGGTCGAAATCCAAAAAGCTAGTTGTAAGTACCCACAATCTCATCTGCTCAGTACACAAATACACGTGTGCGCTACAAGACAAGACCCACAAAGCAATATTTGTAATGCCAATCTAAATTTTCTTTTGTGAATCTCAATTTCAGTCTCAACCATCATCAGTTGCAACTCGAGTCGTTTTGCAAGCTGCACTGAACAGATAATCGCCTTTTTGTATATTCGTAGCTACTATACAAGAGAAAAAAAATGCTTCTGACATTTTATAGCAATTTCTATTCGACTTCCTCGCTGCATTGGTCAAGTCAAGCCAAGTCAACCGAACTTAAACTTAACTAACTTAAGACATGATGCAGGTAAAACGATAAAATTGCAGTTTAACAATGAGCTATCACATCGCAGTCTTGTCTATTATGTGTCAGCCAAAGTTTGGTCATGCTAAGAATGTTTCTCTCGTGGTTATTATCATGTTCTATATATCAACGGATATAATATTGTAGGGACAGACATGTACTCTGGCTTTGTGTGTACATATAGATATGTTAGCATTTTTTGACGTCAAAATTGTTTTGTAGTGAGTAAGTGAGATCGAGCAAACTAAAGCCATTCTAAACATAACACATTGTATTCATTCTAGTACTCTTATAATAAATATGTAGTTGCATAGGTATATCATATATGTATATATATATTTATAATGGGTTTCGTCAGTGGTACATAGAAAACAGCAACTCAGATTTGAGGCTGGCATGGTACGGTACGGTGTATGTATATCTGGCTATCATATAAAAAGTATGAGCCCGGGCCCAGCCATTAGTTACTTGGTTAGCTAGGAGGACGAGAATGCGACGGCGGTGGTGTGGTGATGGTGGTGGTGATGTAGGGTTGAGCTGATGACAAGATTTTGACATGCGAATCCCAAGGCATGGAATTGCATTTCCAAAACGAACGTACATAGCTAATACAGCAATACACACAGAATGAATGAGTGAATGGAACACAATGCAATTCATAGGTAGTAGTGGTGGTAGTAGTAAATAAACGCAAGTAAACATTAGATAAATATGTTGGCTATGGTGGAAGTGCAGTGAAATATCGTGGTACATCTTGCAGACACAGGTATTTGTAAAGCAGCTTAAAGCTCCTCTCGCTCGATTGTAGGCACCAACAGTAGACAATACATTGCAGATATAACAATCGTTGTATTGTTGTGTGGAAGATGAAGAATGTGATGTGATGGTGCAATTGGGAACAGAGGAGACGAGAAGAGAGAATGTGAGAGGGTGAGGCGAGAGAAAGGAGGGGACTCTCTCTCTATCTCTATATGCAACTCTTATCTTTAACAACTAGAGAACAAGACACAATATCATTTTTAACTGTACATACATTATACAAGCATGAATGTGAGAGGGTGAGGCGAGAGAAAGGAGGGGACTCTCTCTCTATCTCTATATGCAACTCTTATCTTTAACAACTAGAGAACAAGACACAATATCATTTTTAACTGTACACATACATTATACAAGCAAACTACAACTATAGTAGAACTAACAGGCAGACAGAGATAGATGATTCAAGTCAAGGGATATTTTCATATGCTACTCTTGTCTTGTGTGCTGTGCATATAGACTAGATTTTATTCTAATAATGCAATGAGTTGTAATATGTATTATTATTATTCATATACTGCACACTATTACTTATATTGCAAGTGAGTGCATAAGTAAGCATTGTGCACACGAGGAACATTTCAGTCATCTTTTGAATTGCAACATTGAATGTAGTACTCGTACGCTTAGTGGTGTGGGGATGGAGAGAGACAGAGAGAGAGAGAGAGAGAGACGAAGAATATATAAGAAGGCCGCTCTACTTGGAAGTTGGAGTGGAATATGGAGTCTTGGGTCCATTTCGTAACTTTCTGGGGGTTGATTAGAAATGGAAGGAAGGTCGTATCCTTGATGTTGGTTTGGCTTGACTTTACTTGATTTTACTTGGCTGTGTCGGCCAGTCACTGTGAGTATGCACTGTATACGTATGCTATAGAAGGATATATAGTGGTGGTGATGCACACACACACACACACACAGACACAGACACACTGCATTACAATACGTTAGATAGTAAGTAACAAAGACAGAGAGACGCACGCTCTCCCTGCTGCTCCTGTCTTCTCGCCTGTGTAATTTCGCACAGCCCTGTGTGTCTATTCTATTGATGATGAGCACACAATGTCTCCCAAACTACACAACGAACGAACGAACGAACCCGACCCGCCCAGCCAAATTATAGGGCGAAAAGCCAACTCGGAAAAAGTTTCCATGGAAATTCTATCGGCTCTACTCCCACACATCTGCCCTCAGAGAGTCTACAGACAGAGAACAAACAGGAGAGTCAGACCAGAGAGCGAGAGAGAGTGAGCAGAGCCACGCTACGCGACGATATCATACGAAAGCTAAAAGACCCATTCAATAGAATCGACTACAAGCAAGCAGCAGCACATGCTGACATCCACTCCCTCAACATCATTTGTGATTCGACCAGCTAGACTATTCCATATACAGACTACAGAAGACAAGACCACTAGTCAACGAACCAACATCCAACGAACAAGCTCATGTATACAATGAATACAATGCATCAACACATCACTCTTGCCTTGTCTTTCTCAACCAAAGATACTATATGACTGCACCCACGTACTCACATTCACAAACTCTCCCCAAATCATATCTTGTCATTTGTACACAATACACAGTACACACCATGTAGTCACTGCTAACACTACTGACAAACTACCAACTGTGTGTGTGTACATGAAATATTATGTTCTATCTGCATAAGTTGTCCATCCACTTTTTCTTCTCTATTTCATTGTATTTTATCTTTAAATCTGAGATTTTTATGCATTTACGGACACTTTTGCATTTATCTGTACTGCCTAATATTTACAATTTATTCGTTTCATTTCAGTACCTATAAGTATACCAAATGCATTCATAGTTTTTACATTGGATTTAAAAAAAATTAATTTTCAGGCACCGCAAGTCTACAATCAATTCAGATTAATCTTTTCGATCCTGCCGTAATAACTGTCTGACTTTCTGGAATCTAAATATTTTTGTGTAGTAATTGTGTTATAAATAGAAAGGCTTCATTATTTTATGATTTGGAATTTGGAACTGGAGACACCAATTAGACGTATAAATAGTGTTAGATCTGGATTTAAAGTACGAGCTTCGTATTAAAAAATAGAATGTTCCGTTGTTACAAATCTCTGCACTTGGTACAGTAACTAAAGTTTATTTCCCCAGAGAAATACATAGTTCTGAATTCACAGCATGCATGCAGCTAATGTTTAAAGGAAAAGATGAAAGGAAATTATTAAATAAATGAGACATGTAACATCGGCTTTAAAGTACAAGGAATTGCTACTGGTGAGAGAGGATAGAGACGCGCGTAAGTGTAATGAGTAATGTAAAAAGTCATGGCAAAGGTCAACGCTGTGATAAAACTGAAAAATTGGCTCTATGTACTCATTAGATAATTCCAAAAATGTTAGCTATTCATACTGTCAAAATATGACGCAACAAAGCTGGAATAACTTTAACCTACACGTAAATTGCATAGCTGTTATATATAGACATATGTACATACAGAATAGTTGTTGGGACTAAAGTGTAATATGTGTAGCATAAAAAAGGGGCGAATAAAAAGCGTAAGCAAACGAAGACGACGGTGGTGAATTGTGAGCTTCCTTGTACTCACATAACATTACATTAGGAGCTGAAACGAAATGGGAATCATCCTCTACTAATCCTTCAGCTCATTACATAGAGAAAAGACAATACATAAATGAAGATAATAAGCAGGAGAAGCAATGCAGAGCTCACGGAAACTCCTAATCTTGCAGGAAAAGCTCACATGATCTAAGTGAATTGGTTTGGTGGATTCTAACTACGTAGCGTAGTAAACGTGAAGTAAATGCATCAGCTTGTTATAATATACATAGAAGTAGTAATAGTGGTAGTAGTAGTATTAGTGAGCCAGCTAAGCACCTCTTATATCTCTATAAAATTATACGTCTACATGGAGTAATCACACAGAACGTAATCTAAA
This sequence comes from Plutomurus gul, assembly GCA_019776185.1. NCBI lineage: Eukaryota > Metazoa > Arthropoda > Collembola > Entomobryomorpha > Tomoceridae > Plutomurus > Plutomurus gul. Next base: position 19,739 of record JABASC010000814.1, on the reverse strand, counting down.
CAAGAAAACAAAACATAATGTACACGGAGTAATCAAGCCAGGGGCGCCAAATTGAAAACTAAGGTAAGTTGCAGGTACAGGTGAGTGAGTCGTTTATCAGATGGATCAAGTCTAACTGACTCACTGTGTTGTTGTTGGATTTGTTACTATTGTATTTATACACAATGTTATTAGGAGCAGGTAAGTTTTTCGTAGACAGATGTAAGGTTAAACCCATTTCCATTTATATACATACAGAATATTTATGTACTTACAACTGTGATAATGTGATACTCTCTGACTATCATGTTAATTCTGTGAAACAGAGAAAACGGCTAAATGTTTCGTTATAGTTGACAGCAACAGACATTATTGTTTGTATGTATGGAGCATTACAGCATTTTTCAACGTTCTTTGACTTGCACACGGCATTGTTATAATTTACATTGAGTCTACTTACCATTAGTCGTTTTGTCTTTGCTCTAAACTTTTATGTATATATAAATATATGAGAGTTGGTTTGACTTGGTGAATGAAGCTACTGTCTTGTGATGTGTCTGTTTTGATTTATGCTTGTATTGTTGTGATTCTTATCAAGGTCCATTTTAGTAACGGGAGCCATCACATTAGTGAATACTACTATGTGGCGGAAACAATCGAGTTTATGTACCGTAAAAATCAAATCGCTTGGGAGACTTGGGACAGCTCTCACCGCCCACTCATTCAACTTTTTTCACACTCGCAAATAAAATTCATACGATTTCGAATGGAATTGCTAAATGATTTCAAAAGAAATTTCTTCTACCACCAGCCTGACTGACAATCACCGTAAGTGGACTGACATGGTCTTGTTCGTGTAGTCTTGTTTGATCACTTCTACATACATACTACTCCTATAGTAATGCTGTTGTCATAAAAAATAAAAATGCATATGGTCGTTGCTGTACCTTAAAAGTGAATATCAATGTACATATTATTCTAACATGCAGACTCTTACGTACCATACGTATGCATATAGTGCAAACATGGTGAAAAATGCAAAGGCGAAAAGAAACCAGTTGCTGTATTTGTGTGTAGTTTCCAAGTGGAAGTACGGATATATAGTGCACAATGGTACGTTTGATAGAAACTGTTAATATTTCAAGTCGTATATAGCATTTCGTATGCGATGGTGGCGAAGAGATCGAGATAGAGAGAGAGAGAGAGAGATTCTCTTCAATTCATAAATTAAAAACCAGTTTTGTCAGAATTACAAAATAGGATGTGTTACAAGCAAGGTTTTAACTTGTCTGTATGTGCTACGAAACTGTGAAGAGAAAGATGGAAAGAAGAAGGGGATCAGGCTCATTTAGGACAGTTTTGGTTGGTCTGTTTTGTTTGGTCGTCGTGTTCGCTGGTAGTCTGTATGCGAGCAGACAATATGTTATAATTTGATTAAGCGTGTATTGGTGGCTCTCCGAAAATTAGGTACTTACTAGTACAGTAAAGAGAACAGAGAACACATGTTTCTTCCATTAGTAAATAGTAGTAAAAATGTAGACAGACAAGGCAGGGACACAGAAACTGTGTAACTGTACCTACCACTAGATGTGTACATACTATGGAGTCTATAGAAAATGTGTACATGTTTTCTATCTGCTGCCAGGAACCGTACAACTGGACAGTCAGTTGGTAGACAATCGACAAGGTGTACTAGTTGGAGGTGGTTAGAGGTAAGTAGTGAAGAAGAGAACGAGAAACATCTTTCTTTCTCTTACAACTTCCAAGAGTTACTTAGTAAAAGTATTAAGATTGAGTGTGTGTGTGTGTGTGTATGTGGTCTCTGGTGAAGAAGTGTATGGGTTGGAGCGAATGTTCATTGGAAATGGCATCGAATGATTGTTTATGGTTGGATTTGAGAAAGATAGGAATTCGGGGATGAGTTGTCGTGAGTTGTCATGAGGAGGATTGGTCACGATAGGATTCATTCAGATCTCATATCCGTTGAGTGACGTGGATCGTTTGTCTCTCGTTTGCATGATCGGCATTCCCTATGGTATAGCTTACTCCACAAAAAGGTTATCAACATGCAAACGAGGAATGAAATGGGAAGTTGAAAAAAATGCAGTCATGTCATGTCATACAAGGTTAACTCCCATGTGTCAATCATTTTCATTTCTCTCTGAGTTTCATCATATTTCTTATGCAGGCTCACCCTCTCTCCTCAAAACTTCTCTTTTCTGCTGCTCGCCAAGCCAACTCAACTCAAGTCAAATCAACTTTACTCTTTCAAGGAACATTCAGTCACTCAGACGTAGTCTCATACTATTTTAAAACACAGCTACACATATTTATCTCCTACAATATCTCTCCCTCGCTATTCTTGTATTGTCCCTACTCAATTTCCTTTCACCTTTCTCATAAACTCAACACTATCTGCGCTTATTACACATAAATAATACATTATGTATTATGTGATACTTGCAGTTGTATTCAGCTACATATTTAACTACGCTGTTGGTGTATGTATCATAAATATTATACTCCATTTGAAAATTTCTTCCACCACAGTGTGTACAAGTACAAAAACCAATGTGCAGTTAATGATAACAAAATATAGCCATGCATGTGTGATATATGGAACTATGTTTAATCATCAGTTTATCATACACAAGTAGTACAAAAGGTGCTTTTGTGTTCCCATTGTCATTTGAGTGATAAGCACTGTCATGGCCCCGTGCTACTCCGCAATGGGAAATATTGAATTTGTAGACGTAACTAATTTGACTTTATACGAAGGATCGCTGTCTGTCCAACAGAAGTCAAGTACAGTACAATCATATTGTGTAGGCTCCTCTCTAAAATAATATCACACTTTCTTTTTTCCCTGCTTAAATTATATGTAACTATGTATATGTACATACATATGCAGATCTTTATTGGTTTGCATTTCTTTATGTACACGGTACGGAGATAGGACAAGCTCTCAGTCAGCTCAACTGACTGGCTTGGCCTGACTAAAGCAACTCATTTCCTTGTCAAAACTCAGTCAGACATTAACTGTCGGAAAGACAAAGGATATCCTTAAGAAATGGCAAAACTGCCTCGTCAACCGAGACAAGCTCAATGAGAATCAACCGCTCTCGAGTTGCCTAAACTTAATTATTTCGCTCGAACCTTTCCAACATTGTGTGTCTGGTCTTGTATTGTCTCGCCTAGTCTGACGCGCACAGGTCCCACACTCACACTTTATAATGCAATGAAAATAAATAGTAGGTAATCACTTGGCGCAATAATAGTTCAGAGTCAGAGCAATTCTTATCTGTGCAGGTGATAGATCCTAACGTGAGTGAAATCAGGTTTTCTTTAGTGGGCTCTGTTCTCTGTGCTCAGCACATGCTATATACTAACTTATGTATAAGAAATCTTTTTTCGCCGTTTCCATTCTACACAATTACAAAGAGCAAAATGATTTTCTCCTATTAATTAGTATAGTGCAAAATATAACTTCCACTTGTATATAAATCGTAGTAGAGGTAATAATATGAAATGTAGTGAAGACAAAAGCTATTTGATGAATCAATCGTTTATATGTATTTACTCATATCTAACGGGCAGCGTACGTTTCTGTTAACCATATGTATTTACCATTATCAGATGCAGTACTAACAACTACATATGTGACTGTATGAATGTACATAAGGTAGACTCTCATACTTAAAAATTGCTTGGTCGTAGTAAAATAATTAAACTTTGTAGAAAATAATTTAGTTACTTGTAATTGTTGTTATGATTGTAACGTAAGGTATGTATATGCAAGGACGATAGAAAATTGAACCAGGATGCTGAATAAATTGGCAGTTCGGATTTCATTCCTCTTTAATACTGTGTCTATAGCAAATTAAAACATGAGTGGGGGGAGTAGAGAGAACAAAAATCCGAATATTTGAAGGAACTAAAGGGCTACCCCTCTGATGATAATTATAATCATATAATATAATATATGCACAGAAAGAGTCACACACAATGTGGAATGCGAATGCACAACCTTGTTTACACACGGAATGTACGGTCTACGTGAGGAGCGAATGGTCTTGGTGATACCAATGATACTGGTATGCTTGGTGACCCGGAAGGCCAGGGTGCGGGTGATGTGGGGCAGGGGGGCCGGGATTCTGATGAGGGGGGGCTTTCACTTCCCATGGTGACACCGGTGATGAACAACTTCCCTGTAAAATCAAAGCCAACAAGTTTTTCGTCAGAATTATACAATTTTTCACAACCATTTCATGCTTAGATATGTACATAGTATTTACTAACTAAAATCAGCAGTTCTTTTATATTGACTGCAACATAATATTTTTCTACCAATAAAATACAACTATTGTTTATACAAGTGCATTTATATTGCACGCTTTCCTTTTCTATCTCGAGGAAATATTTATCTCTGGAGAAACAATTTATACTGCCGCTAGTAGTGCCAACGCTACTGTTTCACTACAAGAATAAATGTGAAAACGCGATAATAACACTTATATAGTCTCACTATCGAGCATGATCGATTGCAAAATTAATTGTACTCTCTATATCCTATCTGCCTCTCCACCTGCTTCACGAACCACCAACTAAAGTCGAATTGTACATATCTCTATGCACACGTCTACACGTTACATAAACGTGGCGATAGCGAGCAGTCACTTTACATTGGACACGGCGCAACTACTTGGCTAGAGAAAAGAATGAAAGCCTTCGTTAAGCTAATCCACATTGGGGAATATCAATAAGTACACTTAAGTAGAACTGTACATTAGTGGCCACATTGTTTACGTGTAGTAAAGGTGCATTACTGGCCTATTACATATATTCGAATAGATTTCGTGCGAAAAGCACGTGTGGCGAAACGATCCCATGTTTATATAGGGTCGTCATAGTCGTCGATGACTCGCTATACAGCATGTATGTAGCTCCTAGTATTATGACTGCTCTGCTGCATGTGGCTGGCTATCCTTCAAAGAAAACATGAACTCGTACGACCGATATGACGATATGAAAACATGCAAAGAAGCTGGTTGCATGCAATGCAAGCCTTGAGTTAGTAGGCCACCATCAAATGAAGAACCACATGGACTAATTCCACTGCCCGGATAGCAAGACTATCAAATGACTTTGGCCAAATCATTTACTACCTATTTTCTTTCTTCTTCCTATCTTTTGTTCACTTTGAAATACCTGTCAGTATTATCAAGTAGTAATTTTTGAAACTAGTTAGTAAGTAAACAATGCATGTCTAACTGGAATTTGATGAAAAATCGATTGGGCTAAGAACTAATCATTCCAGCTAAATTACATTGACTGGAGAGCGCTTCTCATGACCTACTATAACACACGCTTCCTTACTACTTATAACATCCGTATCTTATTTCCTTGACTTTTATGAACCTCACTATTATTAGTAGGTAATCTGATTATAATAATTATTGCACAATACGCAGGTATTATTTATTTATTTACATAATATAATTTGTCTTGTTGGAAGCGTTGACTGACCTGAGACGGGTTGTTGGTATTTGGTGGAGGACTGAGGTCGCCAGGTTGAGATGGGAAAGAATCAGGTGGTTGTGGGCTCATTGTTTCATTTGAATTTTCTTGTTGTTGGGTGGGCGGTTGGTTGGATCCCGCTGAGGTCTGAGCTTGGGCCGCTTTCATTAACTTCTTGTATTTACTCCTTCGGTTTTGGAACCAAATCTTAACTTGAATACAACAGAATAAAGATTAAATTAGATTGAGTGTTCGAGTAGTACTTTGAACGAGATTGGTTTGCGCGTGGAAAGAAACAGAAAGGTTCCACTAAACAATACAAGAAGCACGTGAAAACGACGGAAAAGGAGCCATAATAATGTCACTCTCAAAAGTTAAACGAAAAGATTGGAACGCATTGCGTTGCGTGCGTCCTTCAACAATTTACATATTCCACTCTGTGATTACAGTACCTTGATGCAACTCATTGTGGTGACTATGGGCCCATTGATAAAGTCGTACTGTAAGTTTTTCATCCGTGAATCACCAAATCCAATCCTTCATTATTATTGTTTACGTTCGTCTACTATTTTTAACTTTATATTTTCCCATGAAAACAAAGCCGCCTTACATGCATATAATACTTTATATAAATACTAAATTCTTCCACTGCAACTATATTTATATACACATTTTGTAGACTGGTATTAGAGTGCGGTGAGTTCGATACTTGCAATATCGTAACAGCCTCCCTGCTGTTTAGTTCGTTATGTGCACGTTTTGCGTTTATTGTGGTTGCAATTCTGTCGTGGCAGTGTAAGTCCTGGTCCTTTTCATTCAGAACTTTTGCATACATTAAATAGTACTCTGAGAATTCAAGGATAAAGCTTTCCTCCATTAAATACAACCCAAAAACCAACTCGCCACCACCACCACTATATAATTTACATAGTTCAGGGCTTTTGGTCAGTCGCATTCACTGTGGATGAAAATCTCCACGGAGCCATTCAGTCGCATCCATCCAATCACGACACACAGCTAAAAATGTAAAAGGCTGTGTGCGGCTACGCCAAATGTGAATTTTCATTCAAAACTGTGCAAACAGTGAGTTTAACAATACCGTGAATAAATCCAATATCAAGCTATTATTTGTGTGCTCACGAAGAGATTGAAGGTGGAATTGCGAGGGGATGTTATATTCTTCTGTACTCAAGTAAAACGTACATGTATGTATTTTCTGTAAGTGGGTATCGATGTATGTTGTATCATAAAAGTGTTATTGTTAGCATGAACCTCGCAGATTGCTTGGAGGGAGGCAATGCATGCACTAGAGTTGGAAAGCCCAACACTGATATGGTCAGTATCATGTACGTTTGACTACGCAACAACGCACCATGGAAAACTTTCCTGAATATTACTTTTTAAGTTGCTTATCTTTTGTTCTTTTAATTGCGCTATTTCTTTTGTTTTAAAAAATTCCTTTCACCAACTGATAAATATTTATACTTGTACATTTTTCATTTTTATTTCTCCACATTGCGCACTATAGAAGGTGATCATATTTACTAGTAGCAAAATGAAAATAATAATTACTAATGCAAATCTAAAAAATTCATCAATTCAACCAAAAAGTAGTAAACAGGAAAGTTTGTAAGTTGGAAACATTATTAACAATGTGATTGCATAATGTACAGTAATATAGACATAAATTTTTTTATAGCAAGAGTTGTCTTAACGAAATGGACTAAGCTGCGTGTTAGTGTTTGAATACAGACGAATTGGAATAGCTCATATATAAATACGTGCTTGTATGTACAAGTCTAGGAGGCAAGAAGGTAACCATACTAATATAGTGATATCTATTTTAGATCAGAGATTCAGAGTGGTATTAATGATTCCCCAAAATTTTCTGTGGTTGAGGAAATCCAAGGGGGGTTTGCCAACCGGCAGCCGGCAATAAAGTTGGCAAGCATGACAAGATCTGAACTGGGATTCTGGGCTTCTTAAGCATAAGGAAAAAATCAGATTTTTCCACAAAGCAAACACAGCAATATAGCTGGTCAGAAGTAATTTCGTGTGTTCGTATTTCTAGCATGGCCAAAGGGAGATGACCGGGACATCACATCACACTCACATCACATCTCATCATCATAACATAACAGAACACAGAGGATCAGATCACAGCGCCAACCAGTAAGTTACGAAACGGCGAGAGGGACTGACGGGCCAAAGGTGCGGCATCATAAATAAAGCCCATCAATGACGTCGGGGCTGACCTTACGGCAAGGCGCAGGAAGGTACGCTCTGCCAACAAAGCGAGACTCGCGATGACCAAAGCAAGGCGCCTCCACCAGCAAATTGTTTCCCTGAGATCGACACAGCGGAAAGATGAGGATGCACCCGTGCAGCAGACTCACCCTCGTTTCCTGCTTCGTATAGTCATGATTGACACCCGATCAAAGCCCTAGCTCTCTCTCTCTCTCTCTCTTTGCTCGCTGTCGGACTTGCCCTGGCCTGACACACGCCCCGCCATCCAGCAAACACAGCGAAATCAAGCAAAAAGTCCAAATGCACGAGTGCAGTCGAGTGCAGTGGACGGAAAAACGTAGCAGATGCACCTGCACGGCTATCATCATCTATCATGTCTTTAACCAGCACAAGAAGCTCCTCACTTGACTCACTATTTGTATTTCTTGTCTGCCAAGACTACAAACACATTTCTATCTTACACTCCTCTGTCCTCCTTACAATCCTTCATACTCTCAGAACGATCGGCAAAATTCCTTCCTGCCATCCACGCCACTATCCGTAATACTGCAACTATTAGTTCTGATTTAGTAGCTACACGCAGTACAAGTCTTCCTCGTAAAAGATTCTACAACAATGTGTGTATGAAATATGTGCTTCTTTCGTGCGTTAAATAAGTACGAGGTTACGTTTAGGCTCCTGACGTACGTAAACGGACCTTCTTCTACAATTCTCACAATATTTCTGATGAGAATCGTTCCCAAACATGTGGGTCAGTTTTTTTCTCGCGTCATTATTTCTTGTCTTATCATATCTCACCTTACCAGCTCGTGAGCAGGAGCAGCCAACGTTTGCTTTCCTACAATACGTGTATTACATATAATTGACTTGACTTGCGCCGTGGAAGAACAGAACCGTGTAGGTGGAGGATGAATGTTTACAGGTTTATACAACAGAATAATAATGTTGTGCCATTAATTCCTCACTATATATACATGTGTATTAATGACTGGTAAAACACGTACTAGAACATAATACGGACCATATACTAAATACTACATAGAGCACGTACATTTCTTACTACTTACATGTGTACTACTACTATGCGTCAAGTCGAGTGAGCAAAGGAGTGCGTTAAGTAATCGCGCAAATAAATGAGCTTGTACATAGCGTTTTAAACACTTTTGCAGCTTATCAGATTTTGTATCAGACATCTAAAGCTAAAGAAAACAATCATTAGAGCTTTAAGAATTAATGGCTGTTATTTAGCGCTTGGTGAGCGCATAAAAATAAAAATGAACCAGTTGAAAGTTATTGGTAGGCACACTGCCGTCGTTCATTGTTCTTCTTACAAATGATGCATTCTTCTTTCAACGGATATAAGCCAATCATTGTTGTGTAAAAATTGCAACATAAATTGAACATAAAAGTAAATAAATGTAATCGTAGATAGTGGTGGACAAGTTCAAGTTGAGCACATTTTAATATTCAAAGGGAAATTAGCTGTTAGGACATGAATTAAAGGCAATTTGTATTGTGAGTGACCATTTAGTAGTGAGTAAGTGAGGCAAAGATGCTATTATCACTCAATCAAGAGTCACTCTACCTTCTAATTGATAAAGTGATGGCGTTTGGAATGTATCATAGACGACTACTCTAGATAGTTGTTGCTGCTACGTATGCACATTTCCAATGCATGCTGTAGTTCACAGAGAATATGGAAAGAATCGAGTGAAGTGAATGCATCCTGAACACATGTTGGTTGGAGTTGGTTGCAAATCGAGTTCTCAAGGAAACTCTTGGTTCTTTTTTGTGAGTGCAGAGTAGCGGAAACCATATTTTCAAGTGGGACTTTTTCACAGCTTCATTAGGAGGGTCGTAAAAGCCCTCGAGGAAAAAGCACAAACGGCGCCTGGGCGGGTTGCTTCCCTTTCGATGATCGTAACATCCTTTGATGAGTTAAAAAAGTCCGTGTACAAAAAGCTTTAGTGTATCTACGATTCTTCTGCCTGTGTCTGTGAATTTCAGAATGTTACATTACCCTCTTGAAAATTTTATTTTCTCTTGCCGAATATCATCCGACAGAGTTGCATTAGCCTAAGTACATACACAAGTCTGACTTTTGTCTTGAGTACTTTTCGATGACGCAACCTCACTCATTAATCCCTAAATGCACACAAAACAAAGCTGGAGAGCACTCTGTACAAAAACGCCAGCGTCGTACACACAAGTACTTAAAATCATCTGAGTACAGTCTTCAAAAATACACATAGGCCTGTATAAATCGGAACCTGCCGTTAACGTGATGTACTATACGTATGTATAAGTACACTCAGCAATTATGAATTAATTCTCAGCCACAAAAGCATGTAGTGCTTGTGATTATGAAGAATAACAAAGAATTTATTTTCTAACAAAGTACCTACTTACAATACCTGGTATACTAAATATTATACTACACTAATTCAATCCCACGTCAGGGTACATTACTGTATCTACAGGAAATCAAGATACACATACAACTCAGTATCAGAAACGATCTTAATGATAAGAATTGGTGTTGGAATGCTTTATTATTACATTTTCGACTATGCATGGTGTATCCTAGGACACGAACTTGTAGGGAAGAAGCGAAGAGAGACAAAATGACTGGGAGAGTGTAAAGAAGTGTGGGTTGACTGGTGAGATAGAATCAATTAGTGTATCATAAATAACTACATGGCTGTTTTTACAGTGGAATATTGACTGTATGAGACAACAAGACAAGATTTACAGATCCGATAGAGAATCGAACATTTCTACTGTAGAACAGCGAGCGAGAGATGGTTGAATGGCAGTAGTAGTGTGTACGGTGCAGAGTCGGCAAGAGAAAAAAGTGTCTCGGTGGTGACAGAGAACAAGGGAGGTGTGACTGATCATTTGTTGCTAGACAAGGCCGAGTAAAGGGGCCCAACCCAGGCGCCTTGAACATCCTAAGGGAACAAACTCACAAAAAATCAGTACACTATCTTCCTAGAAAACCCCAAATTTCCTTCTTACTCTGCCGACAAAACCACACACACTTGTATGAAATTATGACTATTATGAACTGCGATTATGATGATGCGATGAGCCCTTAACCCTTTAATGCCCACCATCATTACTACATACCGGCAATACGTGGCACAACATTCTATGGAGGTGACCATGGAAATCCGATATGAATTGTTGCCTCTCCCAGTCACTGCTACCACCATAACCTAAGCCAAAGGAGAGTCTTTTAGGCCCGTCTCTTCCTTATTATTGATCGATTAGAGTACGCTTTAACATCTGTCTTTGGTTTTATGGGGGCAACCTACTGTCTCTTTCGAATTATTATTTCGTTCGCTGCTTGTTCTCCTACTTACTATTTACTACTGCCATATCGGGATCTCTCCGACAATTACACTAACCTCTCCTTGGCCGTCCGCCTGCTCTCCGCTCTCCAAGGGTACGCATCAAGGGTAGGCTGCAGTTATCATTTTCACCTGACTGCAACCATGACTGACATGTCCCTTTTCTATTATCTATTTAGTATTGCGGCAGCATTTGCCACCATTGACGCTGTGCACACACATGAACAGTTAGCAGACATGGATAATCTAGAGCATAATATAGGACAACATTTCCCTTATTTACTGCTGATTAGATTAGTGAAATGAATCCGCTTATTACAATTTGTAAGAACGCGGGTATACCCAGGCGGACACAACCGCAAGAGCCATGACTACTAAAGAGGATTTGGCCCGTGGTACAGTTGACCCTGGCTGAGCCTTTGCTGACACGACACCACTTGACTTGGCTCCAAAAAGATTCCTACACAATGTGTTACTACGTTATTTCAAATGTACTTACTTACGTGCAGTCAGCGTATACGAAATACAGAGTGTTGTAGGATTGCGAGAAAATGAAGGAGACCTGAACCATGTGGGAGGGGACCATTCACTCGCAGTCCGTCCATGCAAGCATCCTTCACTCAAAGAATGAATGTTACACTTGCCTTGCCTTGGCAAGAGAGCAAAGATGACTACAAGGCATTAGCAATTGAATGCATAAACAGACTGACTCAGGTATATAATATCTCCGTCATATACTACTATGTATATATATACACGTGTAGTAACATGCGATTGCTATGATACATTATATTATTATGTGTACGCATATGTAATGTGTGTAGTATAAGTACCCAATGATATGTTTATAAAGAATAGGATGCACACACAGACAGACTGTACATTTAATATAGGTATGTATATGGTTGATGGTGGATAGAGTATAAGCTTTGCTGGACCGAGATGGGATGGGAGTGAATAGACAGAGAGCTTTTCCGCAGCAAAGCTGGATTTTACAAACCCACAAGTGTGTATAAGCTGTCAAAACAAACGTGAGATAAGGTTGAGGACTGAGTGAGCACAGGATATGCATGCATAAACCATATATGTATGTGTCATGCATATATAACACGTAGTTATAGGTAGGTCGACCTAGAAGTACCTACTGATAGATGTACGTGTCTATGCTTTACTACTAGCAGCAATAAGCCAAACCGAGCCACACACACATGCACACAGCAACAACCACTCTTCAACATGCCCTAACTAACAATTTTTAATTCCATATGTACGAAAGGAATACCAAACAATATCCAATGTCATAAATATGAGCTCGAGTCTGCTAAGATAAGTAATAAAGTCAGACTAACTCTCTGGCTGCCACGTAGTATCTTATACAATATTCACCATTATCGTACTGGCATACACGATGTAAGTATTCTTATCTGGCTACTAATGCATGTACATTTCTATGTAATGTGCTAATATACGAACACACGAAAAATAATAGTTCCACAACAAAACTGAGACACAGGTAGGTTGATAAATGCAAGAAGGCATGCAGCAGCAGCCAGCGTCCAAATGGCATGGAATGGGCAAAGTAATGGAAACTTCCATAATACACTCAACACATTTCAAGCCAGCAAGGCAAAACAAACTACCATACATAATACACTCACCATCAGACCAGACCACTAACAATCAGAACAGCTATCTCTCGGTGGTGGTGGTGGTTGCTTGGCTAGCTTCGTTTGACATGACTCGACTCTCAAGTGTACACCTCAAACACGAATCGTCTAACCAATCAAACCATTCGATTCGCACAAAATAGCAATCGAATGCACAACTGCTCCTGCTTCTTAATACATGTGTTTTAAATCTGAGCTTATTTGGAGCTGGATGTGTAGTAAATGTGACTGAAAACACAACTTAATCCGAATAATTGACTGGAAAACTCAATGGTTTACTAGGAAATTCATTAATAGTTTCGTTTGGGTTAAATAGCAAAAAGTGGCGGAGCGGTAAAGAAAAAAGTAGTGGGGAACTCTTCTCTATCTGTGCGTTAACTTATTTAAGTGTTCTTGCTTCCTTACTTATTTAGTACATGGTCACGTTTACGTTTTTACAGTCATTAAATTACATTGCTTACACTTGTACAGACGTAACAAGAGCCACGACTAAATTTTTCCTCCCGACTGAATTTCATTCAAACTCAACTCGCTCATTTATTGTTAGTTCACCCACCACGTAATACGAGATAAGATACTGGAAACAATAAACTCCAAAGTAGTTCAGGCGAATGTCTCTGACCATGAGTTTTTCTTAATGAATTCACGCACTACAGTGAGATTCGGGAAAATTAATCAGATTTCGCACTCGCGTTCACATAATATCCAGACGCACAAATGTACTTGAATTTTACAGTACCTACTTACCTATGGGATAGATTAAATAATATTTTCCACCATTACATAAATACGTCATATTTATAATTCATACATATGCACCTACCACAATACTATTATGGGATACATTTATACAAATAACAAACAGTTAAATACGCGGTCTTTTTGCCAATGACACATGTGTAATGTGTATATAATGTGCATAGTTATGGTAGGATTCATAGTGGAAGCTGGCGGTTAGTGCTCTCTTGACTTTCAATGATATTATTCTGTGATCATTATAAATTAGCTTTCGACAAGAAGACGAATGTACAAAATACTTAACAGTTGTAAAGCTTCTAGGGTAGTGCGCGTTCAAAACAGGTTTGATTTTATGCACGGAAGAAACAATAGATCGAGAAATTATCATCAAGAGAGTAAAAGTTATATCGTACTATAAGTTGAGCTCTTAAATTTTTAGTTTATCTCTGAGCAAGTTTATTGGGTCGACATGCACAAGAAATATGAGTTGATACATATGTTTTATCATCATGAGAGTAAAAGTTATATCGTACTATAAGTTGAGCTCTTAAATTTTTAGTTTATCTCTGAGCAAGTTTATTGGGTCGACATGCACAAGAAATATGAGTTGATACATAGGTATTCATCTGTACTAACCACTTGCACCCTTTACACACATCAAACTACAGGCAGCAGCATAAAGATGTGTAATCCTTTTATAATGTTAAGGTGGTCGCTTTGAATGTTCTTTGATACGAATGAGTATTTCTACTTGCAATGTTTTGAATAGTCTCAACAAACATATAAAGAGAAAGAGATGAACGAACGAAAAATCTGGAGAATATATACTTGCAAAGATAAGATTGGCATCCAGTGTGTAAAAATACTTGAATTGGGTGTGTAGGTAAAAGAGAGCTAAATAAAATTTGAAACAAGGTGATCATGTCTAACTGCTACAACCACAACATATTGTTCCTTTGCCTTGATATTAAACGGGATTCTTATGCAAAGATATAGAGCTGTTGGTTAAAGAGAGTAGTGGAGAGACTGTGAAACTGACTACAACACTTTGGCCGTAGACAACTCCAGAGTGCAGGTAAAACCTAATGGTCATAGTTAGTAGAAGTAGGAAGAACGCTGCAATAGAAACGAGAACAGGCACCATAAGACGTTGAGAGACGAGGCAGAGAAGAGAGTACAGAAGACGAGAATCATAAGACGAGAGATTTGTGTATGGATGAAAGCATATGAGACGTTTCTTCCCCTCCAGCGGAGACGTATGTTTCAAGACGAAACAATGGAGAGTAGGGAAACGAAGCTTCCGGGGACATGGCTACGTAAACACCTGTTGTTGTCCAAGGAGAAGAAGAAACATTTTTTTCACGCTTACACAATACAACCAAAATATTCATTCAATTAACGTCATAAAATTTCTCACCCAGAGAGCCTTGCGATTTATCAATGTAACTCGACTCAACTCATTCTTTGTCCGCCAAACTATCCGTGTAACTAATTCTTCTCTCTCTCTCTCTCTCTTTCTGCTATGTGTGTATGCACCATTGAATATATGTTCCGTGCGCTCAAGACAAACTCATTTACTACTGACAGCATCAGAAGCAGCAGCAGCTGACTTAATACCCAACCCTAAGTGTGTACTACCATGTATATTTTACAACGGGTACACATATCTCTATTTGTGTATATATTCTAGATTAAAAATCAAATTCTATTTCCTTGCTGTCATTATTGTGCTACAATGTTATGACTTTGCTTCACTGAACTTTGACTGCACCATAATATATACCTTGCTCTGTTTCATCATTTTAGAATGAACTGTTTTTTGATCTGATGAACAACTCTGAATCAATGTCAGCTATATAGAAACATTTTTACAGTTATTAAATATTTTACGTAGTGAAGTAGTATCTTTACATAAAGATGAGACGATCCTAGAAGAACCCATGACACATTTCCTTCATTTTGTATTCATCACACTCAACACGCAAAAATCCATTACATCGAATGCAAACAACTTATAAATTTATTACAGATTATACTATGTATTTTTAGATTATACAGCGTAACTTTATGCATATTGTAGTAATTCTTGATTTCACAGACATTTTTTGTGTGCGCTACCTATTTAAGATGCATGGCCAGTGTGTCAGTACATACAAAATTTGATCTATCAATCAAAATTGTTTTCCTTCAATAGAGTTCTATCGGTATCTTGCCAGCAGTGAAAGGTTCACTTGAAAGAAAAAAGCAGCACTTGGTCTTCGTTAAATACTTTAACCAACATAACACAACAAATGAGACAGAAAGAATGGAAAGAAAAGAATACAGTTCACTAAACTGCTTTTACAAGTACACACTGAGAGAGAAGAGAGAGAGAGAAGAAAGAAGGTTGAAAATGTGAATCAGGCCTGTCTATTCTGTTCTCTTGTGTTCTGTGTGTACTGTACTTGACTCGGTGGCACTATACGCACACATGAATTGTATTGACTATTGCATAGTAATGCACAAACATATAGATATGATGTACGAATGCAATAAGACTCATAATGTAATGATAACAAAATGTAATGTAACATCAGAAGAAGACAAGTACACGGGAGAACAAGAGAGGAGGCCAGTCATCATAATCGTACAGTAGTGTACAACATCTCTCTGCGTGGACTGTAGTACAACACGATGAGTGGACACTGTGGCAAATGGTTATAGTAGGACTCTGGAAGATGAGAAAACAACAACAAGGCTGGTCCTCGTAAGAGGAGAGTGTCAGTTGGAGCCCTTGTTTATGATGAGTCGGCAGAAAGAGACAAAGGCAGTTGGTAGGATCCTTTGAGAAGGGCTACAATACACGTTCCTCTCATCATGTCAGCACTCCTATATTGTTCAATTATTCTCGGAAGGTCACTCTATGGACTCTAGTCTACTCTCCACAATTCTATTCTCTCTCTCTCTCTCTAGCTCTCCTATTCACCTCTACCACAGTATCCACTGCATACACATACAAACAACATATAGAAGCATAGACACAGACATTTATAGAGATCGACCACAAGAAGAAGGGTACCTCACATCACATCAGATACAGCTTTCCATTCCATCTCTATCACCATATCACACGGACCACTATTTACTACGATTTCGACAGAGAGACTCGCACTCCATGTCTAACACTCTAACACGCAGAGATTACATAGTTTCCCTACCTGGTTATCATCTATCTATATTAACAGTACAAACACAGTGGACGTAACCTAGCTTCGAATATACACGGATTCGTGTACTCTGTACTCCTCTGTTCTCTGTTCTACACAATTCATGAAGAAAGACCTATTGATATGACACAAAGACGAAAAATCTACATGATGAAGCAGGTTGATAGCCGATACATTTATATGAGTGAGTTATTATGAACAGAACGAAGAGAGCAACTCTCTTTACTATTTAATTCTCTCTGTCAGTTGTGTCAGATGTAGTAGAAGTAGCTACAGAGTCCATTTTTGTTCGCACAGTGCAGTACGTAGGATGTAGTAGTAGTGCAGGTAGATAAGTATGTCTGAAACAGTACTCACTCATACACCACATAGACTGAACATGCCCTCCTACATCACTCAATTCATCGAAAACTGTATTATTCTTTTGTCATGGGATTCCCTCAACATCACCTATTTTCTATGTTCCTCTCCTCTGTTCTTTCGCTTGCTGCTTTGCTCAACTAAACTTCAACTGTTACTTTACATTTATTTCATACAATATTTCATAGTATCTGGTCTCTGCTTACCTCTCTTATAGAATTATTACATGCCATTGAGATATCTGTTGTACTAGCTGTGTGGTTGTACAAGTATCTTGCATTACATGTTGTGAAGTTGCGTTCACTCAGTCAGTCAGTTCTTTCAAGAACTGAGAATTCCCACGTCTCTCTCACGTCATCTTTTACCTCCGTACATTGCACACAGTACTACTGTATAGCAATTGGTTGTTGCCACACTCTAGCTACATACAATAATAGAGAACATGGGTACATAAAATAGAATCGTAGAAATAATGATACAATTTTGTGCACACTGGTGGCTAAACAAAACTACCTAATAGATTCCACGGCTCTGATGTTTTAAAACGCCAGCGTTGTGTTCTACCTCCTACAAGAAGAAGAATGGCATTTACATTTACTTGTGTGTTAGGTGCACATATCTGTACAATGTAGTAAGTAGTTATATACTTATATAGTAGTTCTGTATGTGGTGGTAGCATTTCAATTCATTTCAAGTCAGTCAGCCAAGTCAAGTCAAGTGAAGTCAGTCAGATAGCTTCGCAGTAAAAAATGAATTTGCAATATACGAAAAGACTATGAGAGCTTTCATAACAAGTTATACTTGACATCCCACAGAGAGGAGAATAGAATAATAAGGTGTTCTTGGCAAAAACTGTGAGCTGATGTGAGTTGGTTGTTGGTGCTTTGGTTAGTTGGGAGCTCCGAGCTACCCAGCTACCTTATCAGAAGCCAGGATCTTTCGTCCCTGTCGTATATTACACTTATGTTGTGTTGTTCCTATGCAACGCATACGATTATTACGATGTAAGCCGAGAAGTGTTACAGTTTTTCTTTATCCAGCCAGCATGCCAGCATAGCAGAACATAGAGACAGCACACAATGTAACTAGTTATATGAATAGATATAGAGTATATAGTATTGTGTACAATGCATTCTGCTCTGTTTATCTACATTGCTTTACTTTGCCTCTACCTTCTGTTAGTACAACATCCATCAGAGTGTGTACGAGAAATAATAATAATAACCGTAAGACTTTCAAACAGTTTCCTCTACTTTGAGAGAGCACACTGCTAACAAACTACTACTACACACCAAACTCTATTAATGTAAAGCGTACGATTCTAATAAAGCTCCAAAAGAATACGGGAGGTAGTCCATGTCTCTTTCTTGTGAATGCCAGCACGCCATTATATATGTACATACAATGTACAGAGATAGAGAATATGTGTTGTAGTTCATTTTATGGCTGACGGAGAGAGAACTATGTGTGATCAAATATACAGGGATACAACTAGCTAGTAGCACGGCAGCTCTACAGAGCACAACTAAAGAGTGGTCATGCCGCGAGACATAAAACTATCCGAATTGATCGTTACCATACCACAGAGTCGAGTCAAGATTAAAACTTCTTCAGGGGAACTCATAATTTACCGTGCAAATCCATTCAGTGCTTCTGGTTACGGTACAAATTATTTATGCTTGTACAAAGTTAAATAATGATTCGGCCCTTTTTTATTCTTAGCCTGGTCTGCCTTCATAGTACACAGCATACACCTTGCCTTCACCAGTACTCACAATCAGTACACACATACAGATACACAATACAGGGAATAATGGAGAAACTTTGACTTGTTCACAGTCTTCCTCTACCTATTTACTATCATATCATATCTTATCGCCCGGCAAAAAATTCAGGAGCTTCCTCGCTGAAGGAATTAACCATTCTTGGTATATAAGTATTCAATTGAAAGAGGTAAGACGAATGTGGCTGTCAATACATTGAACTTGCTGATAGAAACTTTGGGGGATGAATTTCTCTCAGATTCACGTCCACCTAAAAGCACATAATATATCGTGGCTAACGAAGAAATCTACCTGACTCAGTCAGACACACACACAGAAGGATCTCTAATCATAACTCACAATCAGTCAGATGCATTGCTCAACTCTGCTTGAGAAAACTCAATTTAGTCATCATTCTTACTACCTGGAATGTCATTAGAATTGAACCGACTACGTAAAAGATTTTCTCTGCTACACTTTGTGTTTTGTACAGCGGAAGGTACAAGAATTGATACAGCATAAATTCCGTTCTCGGATCTGCTCACAATTAGTATGATAAATCATGCTGGATGACTTCTATTCTAGTAGATGTTACCACGTATAATATAGAATTGCACTACTTACATATACATTGAAACAATTTGACTGTGTGTCGCATCGCAAACCAGTTTCTCGAAGCGGTATTTCTTTTCACTCTGCACTAATAGATTGCAATAAAGTTGCATTTACAAATAGCCAAACTGCTCCGTCAGTTCATTATAATTTCCAAGTACAAATAAGACATGATGGTGTGATCATAAAGTTGAATGCAGATGCAGAGCAGAGGAATAACGACGTGAAATTGCTGTTTGATGAGAGTGACGGAATAGAAAGTGCACTGTACACAGTTTGTGGTGATGGTGGTAAGTA
>JABASC010000813.1:0-31394 GCA_019776185.1 Plutomurus gul | reverse complement strand
AAATGAAATGAAATGGAATGAAATGAAATGAAATGAAATGAAAATTTCATTTATAAATGAAATGGTCCGATCACTAGTGTACACTGTACACTAAATGCGGCTTCGGAAACTGGTGCACTGTGCAAAAGTTTAGTGGGCCCTTGAGGGCAGAGCATAAACGTTCTCATTTTGAACCGATTTTATGGGATCTCTTTGTGCCACAAAGTATTTGATTTTAGTAGCTGAGACAAACAAAGGAATGGTAAGCTACAATTTACATTTTGTATTTGTAGACATGTTTGTAATGCATATGTATAAGCGTTTGTATTTTTATTCTCAGTGAACCTGCGATTTCTCTCCCTTCTGACGACTTTACATTTAGTTAGGGCTCACTCTATTTGTATTTATTATATTACATATTTTGGGGAAGTAAATATGCGATGGCCGAGATGCTAACCGCCACACTAATCCTCTACACAATGGATACGCGTGATACATTCAGCAGTCGCCAAGTTCCTATTTTCTCATCCTACATGGAGAGCTTATCTCGTTTGTAACGAGAAGTGCAATTTATCGCTGGAGGGGGGCATACTTTTTAATGGCCACCATTTGACTGAGGGTGAAATTGTGCGCAAAGAGAAGCTATAAGACATGTAAGTAAATATAATTTCTACTGCAATTGATGTACGGAATAACAAAGAAGTCAAAGAAAACTTAATTTTTATCTAGTCATGAAATGATTTTTTTTACTTATTGTTACCTAAAATGAACTTATGATTACATTCCTTTTACTTTTCCTATGTATGTACCTGCGCCTACACAGATTGTTGAATTATACCTTATTACCACAATTATATTTTAAATAGGCTCATTATTTATGTTATTAGTTGTATTGAATAAATAAACCAACCTGAACTCCATCCGTAAAGTAAGAGACTAGAATAAATGCCACTGTACAAAATACGGCCCAGTAGAATGCAAAAGCATTCGTGAAGGAAATGTAGATCGTCAAAAACGTGAACACTGTCCACACGAACAGACAGAAATGCATGGCATTCCAGGGTTTCTCACCTATATAAAAATAGCTAGGTTATCAGGGGGTGGTAATTCACGTTTAATTTATGTTTTTAATTAATTGCAATAATTTTCAGAAATTATAAAAAATTTAACGAAAAATTTCCGCCCAAAAAATGTTACTTTACTACTGAACTACAGTAGTGAATAATACGAAATAATCAGAAAAATTCATCTCATGCAATGCTTTGCAGTTTTACAAACTAAAGTTTCTCACATCTGGCATCTGCAGAGAACTGCTTCGGCCCAGTGTAGAATTTACGAAGTGATTCTTCCTTATCAGTCCAACGATCTTCACACCATGTTTTAACGTCGTTTTCGTCTACTGGCAGACTAGAGAGATCGTGTCTGCCAAAAAGAAAATGAAAATTTAATTTTTCGCTGAGCTTCAACACTCAAGCAGGCAATATTCATTACTGAACGCGTAAATACAGTAGTGTACAAATATAATCACAAGGCAATTTCTCTGTACCTTTTAATGTGAAAATGAACTTCTTCCGGTATTTTCCCTAAAAGAATGTCAGTCTCACCGGTGGGAAGTGTCTTTGGATAACCGATCGTGAGATCGTAAACGGCATCCAATTGGGAATCTAAGGAAAGAAACGATATTGCACTATTACATGTGATATGGCAATTAGCCAAATTCTCTCCACGGAGCCGTCAATGGCCATAACACAGAAAGTCACTTAATGGCACACAGGCAATACATTATAACCATCAAGAAACTCTCGAAATTACTGCCGACTACTAATACCTTGTATGTAAAGATAAGTGAATAGTGAATTTTGTGTGTGTGTGCAACGAGCTGCAAAATCAGTTTTATTGCTTCGGCAGACAATGAAATGTTGATACTTTTGTTATGCTGTATAATATATTTATAAGTTGTTACTCTCTTTCCTTGAGTATTTCACTTCCCACTTGCTATATTCAATGGAAAAATTGCGTTTTGACCGGCCGAATTGGTGCTGTCCTCTGGACAATATGACCGATTTTTTAAATTGAACGTGTAGAAATTAAGCGACATAGAAATTCATTTTCAGTTACAGCTAAAACTGTTTCTGAATGAAATAAACAATTATAAAATGTTTATTTAATTATTTCTGTTATTTTAAAAATCTGGCATTTTGTTCGTTTGCAAATTTGTGCTAGCTGGCTGACAAAATTGCAAAAATTAAAGTTTTTCTACCAGAAAAAAGGTGAAGGAGCATCAAAGGTGCCTCTATATGGCCACCACTTACTCTTTCTCATGTGGTTAACAAGAAATGTGAAGCCGGTAGTTCGTGGGTGTAGCACGTAGTCGTATGCCGTCATGCCGTTTTTCTTCGCGAAAGTATTACTTTTCGCTTTGGTTGACTCGCTCAAGTTGGTACCTTCGGGGAAAATCAATATCTGTGGAGCAGAAAATGTATATTACCGTATCGAACAAATCTCTCTGATGCAAAAAAAGAGGATAGATAAACTCTTATAAATTGTTGCACTATCTACCTGGTATTTATTTCCCAAATCTCTGAAGTAATCCAATGAACGTTTTAGGAGCTGTTGATCTTTCTGCCAATTGCGGTAGATGTAGAGAAATCCAGCCAATTGCAAGCCCCAACCGATCCCGGGAATGTTACGCACGTCGGATTTCAGAACGAACTTGCTTCGGTGAGCCGGAGGTTTCGTTCCATGCAAAAGGGCTGCCCACAGGAAAAACCAGTCTAGACGATTCCGGTGATTCATTATGATAATTGCATTATCATCGGGATCGATATTGTCGCCTGAAATGTAGACCCGGCAGCCCATCAGGATCTCCAGCAAAGCCTTAAAGTGTCCATAATGATTCTCATTAAGATCTACTTTGTACAGTAGTTTACAGACGTTCGTAATTACAATGGAGAAATTAATTAAAAATTAATTAATTCGCAAAAGAAAATACTAACCAGGAGACTGCTCTAAGATATTTAATTACATGTAAGTATTTTCTGTGCTCGCCTTTGCATGACCCGTGTAATTATTACATAATTTAGGATTATAATCACCTGATTGTTTTTAGTCTAGATGCAATAAATTGCTTTATTATGTCGGCGATTTTTTCTTTCGTTTTACTAGTCGATATCCTATAAGGTTCGAGTGTGTACGAAAACCATTTTTATGTTTTCCTTTATGCCGTCATTCGCTCACATTATGTAGTTATACTTGCAGATGCAGAGAACGACTAACTTTTTAAGACTTCTCTTATCACACTGTGAGATTTTTTTGGTCTACGTGTTCCCTGTGTGAGTTCTCACGCTCACATTTCCTTTCCATGAATCTCACACAATTATGAGTTGCATATGCATATTTACTGAAAGTTTCAGTAACCTACTGCGTAATTCGTGCAGCACGAGTGTCGAAATGACCATAATTATTCTATTCCATAGTAGTATACATGTAATATAATACGATTCATACTTGATTTGTATGAGCTATGTAATCCAATAACAAGTACAGGTGAATTATCATAGTAAAGTTTGAAAACAAGGGAGAAACTTTGCACGCAGCAATAATTTGATTTGCCAGTTAAATGAGTAAACGAAACTTTATGTTTCACCTATACTTTAGCATTATAACTGGATTTTATTTTAGTAAATATTTTGATTAATTTCATTTTTGCCTGGATTCTCTCCTAATCTTGGATTAATTTAGTTATCAGTTTTGTATAGACACAAAGTCTGAAGTGAGACGGTTGGGTAGAAATAATACATATATAAACACAGATTAAAAGTTAACTCCGTTCTCCCATATAATTAATTAGATAGTAAATAAATATGAACATAATTTAATGCAAAAAGCTCAACGACAAGTTCTCCCGGAGGAGAACTTGTCAGACCAACTGTGTAACCTTACTATTACATACAGTGTTACGTCGGCATTTCTCGTTGCTTTTCATTTTTCTCAATGTATTGTAGTGACAGTTGATAAATGCGTAATTTATGTGAACTCCATCCTTCTAATTCACAAATTTTTAAATTGCATTATTGCTCAAGCCGAATTCTCATCTCTTCCCTACATCCTGTTCCTAATTACTCCGGGAATAAGTAAATGTATAATATGGAGACACAGGGAGGGATTAACTAAATAGCATATATTTGTTTGTTGACTTTTATTTGTTTGGTGTATAAGACTGATTTAAGGAACACCTGTGGGATTTAATCCGAAGAGTGACAGAGTAAAGGAAGCTTAGCACTTTGCACATGTACACAGATATGCCAAGTGAAAGGAGAAAAACAGCGGGTTCTGTGCCAACTGCTTCTTCTTTTGACATCTGAACCAAGCAAGCGATTTATAAAATATCTTGTAATTTCTTCTGAAATCCCTTCCTTCCGTCCTCTATAACTAGTAAGGTACGGCTTCCATTCAAACAGCATTAATAGCATGCATGCTCTAAGAAATAGCACCTCTAAATAGTTGCAGAGATGAAAGATTTCACGGCACTTCCAGCACAAAGTTCGAACCTTTTACTACTTTTCAGGATTACTAATGAAATTATCACATACTTGTCTTGTCACACAAAATTATTTTATTGTCAGGAAATTAGCACATTGGCTTAACACATAGTAGCTTCCATTACACGTGCCGACTAATATGTAGGTATATAAAAATAGTAAACTATATAGAGAGATACTTACAGCTGGGTACATTTCCCAAGTGGCTAAGATGATGTCTGTGCACTTCCTGAACCATTTTCGGTTGATCAACAGTAGAAATATTAGTGGGCAATAAACATAGTAAACGCTCCAAATTATGCTTGTGTACCACAGGAACACGAAAGTTAATCCCCTCCAAGTTGCCATTCTCTTCCTCCTCCGTCAACAGCCGACAACGTCTTCCTTATTCATATACAAATTCGACAGCACCACCACAAGAAGAACACAGAGAAGAGACAGTGTGCCACAGTGAAGCCAATTCCACAGTCAAGTGCACGATAGAATATTAATATGTATCACCACAACCTTTGCCTAGTATTTGTCTCCTTTATCGTTGTTGTTGTTGGCTCTTGAATGTAACACGAGTCTTCTGCTGCAGCAGTCCTACATACATGGTAATTTGCAAAATAGCACTCGAAAGTCATTCAGTCCTGCAGAGAGATATGTTTAAGCACATTAAATGAACGTTTAGTACAACAGTCCATGAATGCTCGTGTAATATAAATAGCACAGTAAAATTCACGACCACTTCAACGAAGAGACTGCCACAACAGCATAGCATTCATCGCTTATTATTTACTATTCCCATTAACTGAATAAGCAATAAGCACATTATAAACTATATCCGACCAGTGCACTCGCTCTTCCACTAACTACCACTGACTCCATTTAGCAAAAGACAAACACCTACTTGTATATACATAAGGTCGCTTAAATCACAAGTGGCCGACTCACTACCACAAAAACAAATGACAGTTGAACTTTAACACTTTTACACACTGACATCTTATAATATCTGTCGCTTGAGTATTTTAAGTTCCTATTGGTGCACAACAAATGTTTACTGTACAATTCTACATTTTAAAGGTACTCAACGTTAAAAATGACTTGTTGTAGCCGATAATTCTAAAATCTGTCAAGGTTTATAGGACTAATTTTAACGACATCACAGGTCACAACGTGACAAACAGCACATACCTAAATGATATGCACACATACTAAATGTAATTTCTTTTTGAGAACTCTACAAAACACACAGTAAATAATTTTAAAAGCGGTCTACGATTTCTCTCGTTGCTTGTTTTGAATTTCTCTGCGAAAAGGATAATCCTTTTTGAAGAGGACGAGAGGGAATTAAGGAAACTTGTGTCCTGGTACATAGTATGTAATGAAGTCAAAGATATACATACGTAGTCTCTGTCTGCTGTGTGCAAGGGGGTAGATTTATAAGGTAGAGAGCGGAGCTGCTGTACGGGGTAAAATTTTAGAATGATATGGCGAGAATTACAGGTAGACTGTGAGTGAGCTTGTGTCGTCCTCGCATAATACTATGATATACACTCTGAAGGTGATACACTAACTAAAACTTTGTGAATTAGGCTGTAGTAGTACACATAATGATATATATCGAAAGTCGAAGCGAGTATATAGACAGTAGAGAGGAGAACGCTTTAGGGCAAAAAGGATACACAGTTGTCTACATTCGTGTTTCTCTGGTTAGTGTACACGGCAAAGGTGCTGTCGTTAAAATATGGCACATACATACACAGACTGACTGACTGAGAGATGTGTATGCAGCTGTAAGACCGTTTTTTTTGCTCACATCTTCCACGGTGGTAGTGGCAGTTAGTGGTGCAGTGGTGGATGTGTCTGCTCGCTTCCCATCACTCAGCATTGAAACTGGAGCAGCGGAAAGAGGAGAAAAGCATTTTTACGACATAGATATCCACCACCTCTTACACAGAGGTAAAAGTAGATATATCGTATACTACATAAGAGGCAGGGAATTCAAAACAAAGCTATTCAGCCACTTTTCTCTCTAGAAGTGTCTATTATATCGGCAATCGTTTAGTATAAATATATACATATATAGATAGGATCCTGTTTATGTGGCTTGACTTAGGTTAGGTCTAGGGGCCATTTCGTTTTATAAGTCTATCATGAGAAATCTTCATATTATATAAGTACGGAGCCACTACAACGCCCAACTTTCAATCTTAAATACGAGTAACCAGGTTTTTATTGACCTTATATTGTGTGTTTTATAGCTCTCTGGCTTTCTCTGTGGTCTCTTTTGAAGATCTACTCGTGCAAGCAGTCAAACAGTCAAGAAAACATTGGGCTACTTCTATAGAGGAAATAAGAAGGGAGAGGAATACCTACCTGTGCATATATAGTATATATACAAGTCGTGTATTTCGTATCTCCCTCACGGGCACAGCTCACTCTGTACAATATTATACGTTCTTTCTCTCTGCACTACTCACTTCTGTTCTCTGTCTGTCTGTTTGTATTTTTATGTGAAGACTTTCAGTGTAAGTACTCTGTCAAGTGTAAGCACTTTCTTCTGTGAAGAGCAGCAGCGGAGAGAAAGATGCGAGAGCGAGCGAGATCAGAACTTAATTCGCAGTCGAGAGAGTAATGTATTTCCCTTTTTGTTGTTGATATTACTCTGAGCTATTACTTTGTATTAGAATCACGCTCACCACTCACAGAATGTACTACTGCTCCTTGTAATAACAATATAAAAATGCGTTCGATACAGTTACTTCCCACTTATTGTTACAGAAAAAGAATTGTCCCACCCAATATGCTGCTGGCTCCTATGTAGCTGTTTGAACATTTACTCATAAAGTTACTGAAGTAGAGCCCTAATATTTACTCTCGTTATAGATACACAATACATAAGTGTTCTCTCTCACTCTTTCTCTCTGTGTGTCTCTGCTTTGGATAGTGAAGAAGAGTAAAAAATGGTGCTGGGAGCTTCGCAAATTTTTCCGTCTTAATCTGAACGAGTTTTGCACACTGAACACTGTACACGGTAAATTTGGGGAGTCGTGACACTATCTGACATGTGTTCTAGTATGCAATAGTCGTATGTGAGGACTCGTATGTTGTTGTGTGTCCTGTCGTTTTGTTTCAATTCCTTCGGTAGAATTGCTTTTGACATGTTCTTGGCACGCTCAGCATTGAAAGTTGCTTTCAATTTTATCTTTACTATGTACATGGATGCCACTACTATGTATGTGACACAGAGGGAATGCAAAGGCTAAAATGGGGCAACATCATAAAATTATTACATAGATTTTCTAGTGGACACACTGATTCTAATGTAGAGGTAAAAGGGCATATGTACAAAGTAATTTTTAGCAGATCTGTAGTCGAGGAATTAAATACTAGAAAAACTATTTCTCTGTGAATGAAGTTTGGTGTGCAGAGAACCCTTAAAATAGTTTTTGTGCAGGAATTTATGGTAACGTAATAGATGGATAGTCCTGAGGAGAGCGACCTGCGGTTCGGCAATAACTCTCTGTGCATATATGAAACAGAGTATAGAGTTGTAGTTGGAACGACAGAAATATTTCAACTTGAAAACCGAGAATGCATACTTCAATCTTAAAACAGATCTCGAGTCTCTCTGTCTTTTCATGTGTGTGCACGTTATAATATATTAGTAAATAGTGTGCTAGTATGTCCCATGCTACCATAGAGAAAAACTGCCGAGAGATAAGCAAAGAATTATATGTTGGCTACTTTATTAACTGTGTACACTATGTTCCTGAACTCGTACCAGGCAAAATGAAGAAGTAGGAATGTGAACAAGATCAGGTTAGTAGTCGGCTGCTGCTGGAGACTAAATAATATAGTAATGTACTATATGGCTTTTTTAATACCAGCGTGCTCAGTGCTCGTGCTACTATTAATATTATGTGTACATTATAGTAACTGTGGACAAAAGTGTGATGAATAGTGAATAAATGTCATCACACCAGAGAATTCTTATCAGTGACACAAGCTAACAATATTAATACAACGTCGATGCAGCACACACAAATACGCGAAGAGTTGGACGAGTAGAATATCTTATAATATATGTATATGTTTGGTAAATTGGTACAAAAATATTAGGTGGCCCCTGTACACACAGACACAATAGTCTGCCAATAAGTTTTTGTACAAACTTTGGTCGGTTAGTGGAAAGGGTTCGAGGTGCTTGATAAATGTTTACTATTGCATGAAAAGAAAACAGAGTGAAAGAATACGAGCCTTCCTCAAACGGCATGCAGATAAAAAGTACGAAAATGTCCTTTTCACCAATGGAGGAAATTTTAAATAGCAAAACAGTGTTATTTCAGTAAAGCGGAAGTTGGGCAACCCATTGACAACTTACAATTCCAAAAAAAAGTCGTAATCAAGGTAATGCCTTTGTTCGGATTGGAGTAAGTGGATGGAGAAAGCAGAAAACTTGTGTTAACCGAAACGGTTACAGTTTTTATGATTCGGTTACAATTTTTGTAATCGCTTAGCCGGGTTTTGTAACCGAAGAAATTCGGTTAACCGCATTACGTAGCCTTAAGTTTCCTCTATGTTTACTCTGGCAAGAACTAGAAGGTCGAGCGATTGTAAAAACAGATTTACCACTTACCACCATCTCTTCCATTGTTTATCTAAGGTTATTTTTATCGTTCAGTTATTGGTAAGATGATAGTGTGTCCGTAACAACGTCGAATCGATTTTTGTCAAAGTGTTATGAATTACAATATCCAAAGGGTTGTGGAAGCGAACTCATCTGTTAAACATGTGTTTAAGATACTCTAACAAATGTTTATTGCGAAGGAATACAAGATGAGAATTATCTAAGGTACAGACACAAACTAGCGTTCATTTTAATGCAAATATTTAAATTAAATTTGAAGTCTTCGTCAATCAATTGAATCGAAAATTCGGTCTATAAAAGCAAATTTTTAATTGAAATATATTATACCAAAAGGTTTTATTGTGTAAATCCATAAACCGAAACCGTAACCGGAATATATTCCATAGCCGTAACCAACGGCTCTGGAATATGGAAGTTACTGGTGGGTTACTCAATGTGACCGAAACCAAACCGAAAAACGTGACCAAAACCGTAACCGACCCAATTTGTCTGTAAAACACCATAATGCTCTAGTTCAAGAGACTTATGCTCGCATTCGTGCTAGGGGGCTGACTGTATTCCTACGTAAGAAAATTAAATATGTACCTCCCAAAAGTTCGAAGCTCACCAAAATTAAATTTTGAAATTATTCCAAAAATAGCTTGTCTAAAAACTTATTGGCAGACTACTTGGTTAAGAGAGAGTACTGTGGGAAAAATCGTTATGCCATTTGGTGGGTTTGGACCACAGTAGAGAAGTCGCTTCCACTTGGAATACCTCTACTATATACTTACTGCTATGTGCATACTTTTACATGTACAGTGTGTGTCCCTGTTGTAGCGTGTAACTCACAGTCTACAGCAGAAGATAATGGGAATAAATAAATGTTATCTTTATGTCACATGCCATTGCATTGCCAACCTTCTCTATAAAATATATTCATCTGCTCTGTCTACTGTTACTGTTCTCGCGATATGTTATGCACACACAGCCAGCCAATCCTTAGCAGTGCATTATCTGGTCGCTACTGCTTGTAATAATGAGAACCGTTCCACTTTTTCTGCCACATTATTTATGACATATTATGTACACACAAACAACGACAGGACAATCACAAGTACACAGTGAGAGAGAGAGAGAGAGATTTAAAATGTAGACACTGGATTTTGTGTATGTGTAATATGCATAAGATTTATTGTCTGTTTACTATGTATAATCCCAAGTGCACTGTTTGCATGCACTTTCAGACTGCGTGCACAACAGAGTCGAGCTCGCTCGTGCTCTCTTTCTCGCTCATACTGCTATCATTGTAACGTGGCTGCTGTGAAATGAGACAAAAGGAATACATGTGTCATATACACAGCGTATATAATAGGGTGTGACACGGCTTAATTGAATAGTAGCGGAGCCTCGCATAGAACTGGAGAACAAAGCAACCGGTATGATTTTTTGTCGGCATAATGTAATCTGTATATGGTAGATTTCATCAGCGTTAGTACTTATTTAAACATGCATGTACAAGTGATAATGTAATGATGCATACCTATTAAAAGTAGTATGCATAATACAGGGCCCTGCCCTACCCTGTGTGCTTGTGTGCGGATTAGTCAGTCTGAGTGACGTTGTTGTGGCTGCAATGGCATTGCCATGACCTGTGACACTTTTTTGACTTTGACATACAGAAAGTCAGTAAGGAGATTCGATAACGAGAGTGAGACACACGGGACGAATTCTGTGAGCAGAATCGTGTACCGCCCTCTCATGTAAAATTACCTACTAAATTTTCTGTCGCAAGGTTTTTAATGTTGAATATATCCTACATACGAAGCTTGATAGTTCCGCTGGAAATACTATTGATTTATCAGTATGTGGTTTAATTGCATTATTGCCTGGATTTTGTCACAGTTAAGAATTTTTTTGGTTACAGACTGTTTACTCTACACTGAATAATGTCCCTGTTACTCCTGTAGAGAGACGTCAAGTTCAGATATCGAAGGTGGAACAGTAGGAACAAATGGCAAATGCGCTGTCTAATCTATATTATATCATATAATTTATGTGTTTATGTGTGTGTAGTAAAGAGTACACCTGCAATAACTCGGTCAATACAATACAATAAAATAAATTTTGAAAATCATTTCTATTTACAACCGTGATTTTTAGTAGTTAGTAATTGGGTAATTGTAGTTCCTTTCGTAGAGTAATGGCAAGTAATTTCGGATACTAATTATTTATCTCTTCGGTGAGTATTTTGGGGATTTATCTGTTTGTTATCTGTTTGAAAGGCCAGTTAACGTGGACTAAATACATATAGAAGGTCATTTTTAAAACAAGTATCAGCTTTTGCTCAGTTCAGCTCAACTCATTTCTCACTTAATTGAAAGGCTCGTACAATGAATATATTTAGTAGCGTAAAAATTTCAGTACGAAACCCTACATTTGTTGTTGCCTTTCTTTTCGCACATACTTCTCTACTTCTGGCGTCTTATTAATGTACCTCATTCATTCGATGTTAGTTTCTGCGCAGCCGACACCATAAATATTATGTGAAATGTATTAACCGAATTCTCAATTCGTTCCTATATGCATTGTATATAATATAAATACTACTAAAAGGATGACGAAGCCAAATAAATCGAGCAGACTTTGCTTCGGGTGTCTTCTATCGACAGCCCCTAAATTGGCTCAACCCTTCTGCTTGTGTGCAGCTTCTACATATCCCTAATTTATTTGAGCTTTGTTCGAAGCACCGAACAGATTTCTTCAAATCCTACCTATTTTATGTGAATCGATAAATATAACTCTCCCAAATAAAATAAGACTAAAATTCGTCTTACACAGAATGTAATACTAGATTGTGTATCAGCCGGGAGTAACAGTAAATATTATTATGAGATCTGCATGTACATATATGTATATAAGTTAGTGTACAGACGTTAAGATTAATTATTTGTAAGTTTGCCGAAGAATACGTAAACTAAAATTAAGATTGCTACATTAAGCTGGCTAAATATTAGAAGGCTTCTTGGGTAAATCATGTGAAATCGATAATTTTACTTGTGCAATATTAAGCACACAGCTTTTCTTTATGAATTGATTACATGTGACCGTTTCCTGCAAAACCTGCTAATATTCTTTATAACAATAAATATATGTACTGTTAGTTGTTAAGAGTGGCTCTGGCTCTCCTCGAAGCACCCTGTGCTGATGCTGTAGTCTATAAATAGTATATTATTTTTTAGATAGTTAATTTATTAATCAAACTTTCTCAATATCCAATCTTTTCAATCGATTTAATTGTTAATTGTTTGCCGTTTGCCTTTGCGCTGATGGGTGGGCAAACAAATTTTAGTCTACATATTGGATTTTTCACTACCCAGAGTATGAAAATTTACAATATTTTGCTGATTTTGAAGATTGTTAAATTTCAACGAATAGCAAAAATGGCAATATTTTTGTATGATTTCACCATTTCTCTATGGTGAAATAGTTAATCCGTAACGACAAAAGACCAACACTGTTTTTCTTTAGCTGTATTTAACTTACCTTTTTCACAGAATCTCAGCCTTTTCTCAATCCGCTTTTCGTAGCTCAGCATAGGGCGCTTCGACGCAACTCGCAACAGCTAGCGGTACCGTGATTCCGTATTAATCGCCCGTAATCGCAGTCGTATTCGTATCGTACTCGTCGGTAAAAAGAGGACGAAGTAGGAAAAGATAACAAGTAAACTTTTCCAAAGTGTTGGGGCAAAGTGGTGGCTTCACTTGCATGGATTCTTCCTTCACTCTCTTCTTGTTTCCCGTGTGCAGCAGCTTCTTTTAACTTTAGTTTATGATAGGAATTGGATGGAATGGTGGCGGTGGATACGCTTCTGTGCAATTCTAACTAATATCACCCATAAATCTCATTCCTCTTCTTCTCTCTCTCTGCTACTTCTCTACTGGTACAACAACATTTCCTTCATTCGCTCGAATTCGACTTGTTGGTATGTGTTTATATGTGTGTCTTTCACAGCATTTATTTTCACCAATAACAAAGAATTCCGGCAGTAGAAACAAAACCAAACATCCTTTGTCGCAGCTTGAATTTTTTCCACTCTCCACCAGCCACATTCAGAAAGAGATCAACTTTTGCCGTCCACTTTTGCAAACTTTCTCTCTCTCCCTCTCAAGAAGAAATATTATCTGCGTAAAATCTGGTCGTTAAATTCTTTCAGTGGAATGAGCTCACCGCTCTCGTTCCGGTCCTCATCTTCTTAATAGACTTACATTGACGTTCCTGCTGACTTTTACGCGTGTAACACCCGCAGATACTTTAACGAATGTGACAGTTTTCCCTTTTACCAGAATCAAGATGGTCACACGGTGAACTCGTAACTCGTCCGCAGAGAAATCTTTGGATTCTGCATTAGAACATGTAGTATTATCGTATAAATCAATATTTATACCTAAGTAGTATGAGGAATGGAGTAGACAGGCAGAGGCAGATCTAGTAATGTTTGTGACTGTGGAAAGAGTTCTCTTTGCTTCTCTGGCTCTTGTGAAACAGGTTGATTCCAACGGGAACCTCCAGTCAAATGGATTTTATCGACTTTAGCAATCCAATATTATTCTCGTAAATTACAATAAATCAATGTAAAAATCTAATAGCCAGGTTTTTTATCCTACAACGACTGACACTTGACACGCAACATATTATGATGCAATCGATGAATCTTCTAGTAGAAGTTAACCAATGTAATTCTTACTTACTAATTTTTGAACACGTTGAAACTTGGTAAAAATACGAAATTCTTCATTACATGCAATCGGGCTAAATAATGCCATAACACTGAATCAATTGAAAAACAAAGAATGCCCTTGAGTGCACCTCATTTATCAAGGTGAAGGAAGTAATCAGTGCTGGCTTTCTATTTAGAAATCGCTGGAAAAGAGAATCGTGCAACTTAGAATGCAGTCGTGAATGGCAGTGCAACAAAGACTAACAGTAACTTTGTTTGTTTGGCAGCTGCACTTTTGACAGTCGCTTTTTGTGTTTATCGACAAGACTCTTATTATTCTTACGTTGTGAAAATCTACAATATTTCCAATAAAAGTAGTAAATAAATGTTTGAGTACATACAGGGTGTTCAAAAGGTATATTTACTCCGAATCTTTGCAAAATACAGATTAAATTGTGTTTGTAGAAAATATTACTTAGATATTTCAAGTTTTATAAGTAAATGCAGGAGTTTCCATTGAAGACTCTTTGTGCAGACTTTCTAGACACACCATGTGGGTGTAATTATAATGTACAAATAGGTTGAAAGTAGTGTAGTGTGTTGTTTGTGTTGGTGGGCCGGAATAAAACCCCTTTTTCACTTCACGTACACAGAAGAGTATAGTAGTGGTAGTTGAGTAGTTGATCTTTGTTGAGTTGAGTGAGTGAGAAGTGACTGTATATATTATTATACGATGTTGTTGGTTTAGCGCCGTGTGCTTCCCGTGCTGAAGAGACCGAAAGGAGAACTGAACGGATTTTTGCTGTGCGTTATCGCAGCAAGAGTAGTATGTGGATACCCGGGGAGACAGTTGAAGCTGAAGGGCTGGACGGGCGTCTACAACCAGTAGCTGCTTACATACTAGTGGTGGTGCACCTTCTACTTCAGTGGAATGAGTTCAGTTCGAATTGAAGCTGTGCAGTCGTGTAGTAGTAGTTGTTGTAACAGTGAGGGGAACCTTGGATTTCGGTCGGAGGAAGGTTATCTGTCGCTTCGTAGACTGAGAGGGGTATCAGAGAAAGAGAGAGACGAGTTTGCTTCTATTATTTTGTCCGTGCATATTTCCTTATAAATTTCGTCTGCTCTTCGTGTCTTCCAGTGTATCTCAGCGCTGTTCACTACTGCCACCACCACCACCACCACAGCACCCGTGTGTAACACTCACCCAAAGAAGTAGAGGAATTGTTTTACACAGTGAAGCCTCTATCAGTACTTGTGCTCACTCGGTTTCGGAAATAGTATATAGTACAATGCACAGCTCTCATGGGGTACGAGTTAGACGGGGGATCAGGGCTAGGACTGACTGTGAAAGCTGATAAACGAAGCCTCTGTGAAGTATATTCGTGTGTAAGGAGCATGCTTGACGGAGATACAATAGAACCAAAGATCCGATCCTGGAGGAAAGTATTGATCCCGTTCTCTCTTTCTCTCTCTCTCTCGTTCTCTCCATCCCGGCGTACAATCTCTTCTTGGGCAGAACAGAACAGGCGGGCACATCCACCATTCAACTTGTACTTCTTCTAGTATCTATGTGTGTGCGAGTATATGCACTGTGTGTATAGCACTTGTCTATGTACACTTTAGGTATTATTATTCCTTTTCCCTGCACAGCAGGAAGAAATTCATGTCTGTCTGTGAAAGTACGAATGCGAGAGCGTCTGCCACTAATATAGACCTGAAACTACCATGGACAGTCTTATAAATACGGATGCGGCTTGTCCCCTGTTGTCATTTCAGCTTCCCACTGCTATAATGTCGCAAAAGTTAATGAAAGCATTTGCAATGCTTTTAGATTCAGTTGTGCATTTTCATTTTAGAATTCCTCTCCAGAATGTATCAGTTTTCCGGAGGCTATTACATTGAATTCTTTAGGAAAAGCCAGTGAACAGCAATCGAGAAGAGAACCAACATGTGGCAGACTCTGATAATTATACGAAACAAATAACTGTCAAACTGTAATTCAATAAAACTAGTTTCATCATCATCAATAACCACGAGTACAATTTTGTCGTAATTATTATTTCCTCATAAAACGTATAACCTTTTCCTCAAATGAACTATGCAGGAGAAGGAAAATGCTTCAAAAGGCTTGGCAAAAAGAAGTATAGGAAAATATAAGCTTTGCTTTTGATTTCCTTGGATAATAAAAGGACTGTTGATAACAAATAGGTGTTCAAAATTCAATCGATTGCTCCTTAGAAAAACAAGCGTACTGTGCTTAGTATAGCAAGCTAATAAAATTAGAATGTTCTTTCGATAATTAGAAATTATGGTACGATATTTATTGTCGTAATAAGATTCATAACACGTACATTATCAATTTTTGCATAGCAGTTTATAATTTATAACAATATATATTGTTTATGTAAGTATTACGAAGTTATATTTACTAAAAGTCGATTTGGTGTAGTTTTAAAATGTTGAAGGAATAAAAGCATATATATTTGTATGCATAATGAATATATTATCTTTGGTATATCTATCCTTTACAAAAGAATGAATGTACTGTTTGACTGTGTCGTCTATGAATACATTATAGACAATGAGTATGTATTTTAAAATGATTTTATTTGTGAATGTTTGTAAGTAGTGTTTGTAGATCAAATACGATAAGCCATTCTGACAATAAATGAGCACTAGCAATACACAATTGACATCGGGCATAAGATGGGCATGTGAACACCAACCTCATGGATCTACATCTCATGACCATAACAATAACGACCAGGAGTTACATTTGTGTAAAATCAGATGTACCACCGATTACATAAATTGAACATGGAACGCATAGGAAAAACAATAATTGTCTAATCAGTCGCTCAGTAAATCCCACTGCAAATTATTCTACTTCTTTACAGCTTCATTATTTCTTCAACTTCAACAGTTGCTCTTGAGCAGCTTTATCCTGAAATTTTAAAACGATTTATTTAATGTTTTGAAAATTAGACATTTCATTAGTCATCCATTACTTTGATGTATCAAATAAATATTTACACTAGCAGACACAACGGGCATTTTCACAGCTGCGTCCAACCATTGAGAAGTCAATGCGGAATTTTTTAATGCCATGTAGCACTTGACAATAAAAAGACGATTTTCTTTGAAAGGTTTTCCAATCTTCTCAGCTTGAAGAAAATGGCCTAGTGCTTCTTCCAAAGTGGAACTTGGAGGAGTTGAAAATAACGTTGCAGCGACCTTTCGCTCCAACCATGAGAGCTGAGAAACCTAAACATGTAAAGCATAAATGTGTTTACAGAAACAGGTTAATGTGATTTCGCTGATATGATAATGTAATATATAATCCGCAATAAAGTACGAATCAAATAAGAGACACGAAACTGTGATAGACACACCAAAGAGCAAAATTACCTCGAAGCAAAACCTGCCGAGGAGGTGGTGAAGTGCAGAATCCTGGGGGTTGAGCTTAACAGCCCTATCAACATGTTCTTTGAAAATGTAGCCATTTTTAATCTTTTCCTTCACTCCAAGAAATTCGCCTTTACTTCCAAGGGTTATTGCATACCTGAAAAGTAATTAAGTAGCAGAATGAGTATCACCAAACTTGGCACGAATATTTCAAACTCTAGGTTGTTTCTTGTGGTGCTTTTCCCATACCATTTGTGTGAATCAGACGAATCACCATTTAGACTAAGTGCTTTCTCTGCGTAGTTGCAAGCTGTATAGGATAGAATTTCTTTCTTTGTACAAACAAAACCTGCTCTAAATTCAATCTTTAGTAATGTTGCATGATTCAAACTTACCGGCGTAAATCAAATTTTTTTTCGAGTCTACGTCTCCATTGCTCCCAGCTTGGTTTGATTCATAATGAGTAGCCTTGGCGAAACGCCACCAAAATTCGTAGGAACCACTCAGCTACAATACAATAACACCAATAAGGCATAAATTCACCTGTGACATTGGCGACATCGTAAAACGTGGAAGAACAAATAAATGCGCAGAGAATAAATTCCCTTCGGTATTACTTTATCCTGATTTGTATTCAGAATTGAAAATGCTTCATGTTGGTTGGTGATATTTCCTTCTAGGAGCTCGTCGATTTTATTTAAAAAGTTCTTTTCTGTGTCCGCAGAGTCTTCTATGCCGTATTCTTGACTCCTATCACTTCTAATTAGTAAGCAGCATTCATTATAATATGGAAGACAGGGCGATATTTTAACTTTTAAAGTAGAAGATATTAGTGACAAGTGGCCTTTCACCTTGTAGGAATCTCAACATTATCTTCGTTCTCTGAACCAGAAGACGCGGATAAATATAGTTCATCATCCGCCGTTTCATATCCATCATTAAAACGAACCCTTCTAATTTCGGTGGCATTTCGTTTAGTAGCGTGTGAAGATAAATTTCTCTTATATTTTATAGTGGAGCGATTATTTTCATCTGTTAGCACAACAGAAATTTTGAGTTGTTCAACTTCGTCTTTCAACTGATCCAGTTGAGATGTGACTGTAGACTGAATTTGAAAATGTTCTTCTATTTTGCGTTTAATGTAAAAAAAGTACACTGAGCCGGCTCCAACCAGAGCACCAAATCCCACAAGTCCAAAGGCTGTAAGAATAATACTTCTTCTTTCCCATATTTCTACTGCGACTTCCGTTGATGTATTCGCTACGGCCGCTACTTTCGATGCCGTCATATTGACGTGAAAAAATGCTTTCAATAACGATATTCAATTTATATCATCAGTCAGTGGGTAAGGTATATGAATCATCCTCTACATCCGCGGTGCGTCATTTATACCAAGTGGGTTTGCGAATTTCGTTCTTTCTCATTCTGTGACAACAAATTAAAGTTTTAAATAGTTTACATTACAAAAGCATTACTTATTTATATCATATAATCATATCCGTATACAGTGTACAAGATACGGTTGACAAACATTCAAATCTGTTTAACCGGACGGCTTGTTGGACCAAACTAGTATTAAATTAAACAGTAAGCGGATAAAAAAATGTTCCAAAACAAGTTTTATATTGTCAATATTTACTATGTATTTTTGACCCAATGTTTCTCTTGTCTGCTTTCTTTCTCAGTTCCTCATCGTAACCTCTTTTCCTCCACGATACGAAGGACAAAAATTCTGAAAGAGGGGCATTGTGTCAACAGTCAAGCACAAGGATGCATTTAATCAACAAATAAGTCCTTGGCTACATCTGTCGACACCCTAACAAAATTCCGATACAACAAAATTTGAAATAATAAAATCATACAGCAAGTCGGAATAAAAACTTGAATTCAAAATTACAGTGAATTACAGAATTAATTGGTGATTTCAACAAGCCGCAAGCAGGACAAATTTCAAATTGGTAAGATACTTTCAGAATAACTATTTTACTTACTTTTATTTTCTGCACTCTTCTCTTGTTAATTTGAACTACGGGCCAACTTTTGCTGTCGTTTTAATGTAGAAGATAAAACTGGAGAACACACTATAGGTTGTATATTGTAATTTTATTGTTGTTAAGTTGTTGTTGTTGTGAAATAGTAAAATAGTCATATAAAAAATTGAAGAATGATTTGCGATATTTCATAGTTTGCTCTTACTGTACTTTCGGCTTTCGCCAATGTTGATGAAATGAAATGAAAACTAGAGGGTGCGTAAATGAGTACAACCTGAATAGCAGGTAGTTTCAAATAGTTATAAGAAAATATCTCACACAAAAATTATATTTTTTGTGTGAAATAAAATTAATAAATGGCAGAAAAGAATTGATTGGAAAAATTCTGAAGTATAAGCAACTTGACGATTTTTTTACAGCTGATAAATAGAACGTTTTTTGTGCAATGAGATATGAGACTGATGATAATGTATTTTATCTGACAGTTTGAAGAGGAAGAGGAGTCAAGTGAGATTTCAATCGTGCGAGTGTTAGAGTTAGAGCACTGTTAAATTAATAGAAAAATGCAATCACTGAGATTAAATGTTGAAGAATTATGTAGTCTAGCTGGGAGTCTTACGCACATTACTTCTTTAGCGATTTGGGAAAAGCTTATCTTGAGGCATAATAAATAAATAATTGAATGGATATACACATCCATTCGTATATTGTACACATACAAATATATTGCGCAGGGCACAAAAATAAGTTGTTCAATATTCAATATTTTATTTATAAATAAAGATATTAGTCTTTCAACAAAAAATGTATGTATCTGAATAAGCTAATGCATGCCGAGTGCCGTGTGTAATCTGACCATCTCTCAGCGAGCTGGCTATTATAATAATGAACTGCTGTGCACATTATTAATATTTGTCAATTTATGTTATTATACTGTACATGCAATCTTGCGTAGTATTTGCGGCAAGTAATTGCGCACTCACATACAATTCGGCTTTGCCGTCATCATTAACTTGCTTGTAATACATACATTGATACATTTATTATTTATTTATCAATTTTTATTTAATTGTTGCATTTTGTGTCGTACAGCGAAGTAATGATGAAATCTAATAGGGAGATAGGACGATATTTACTACGGTATATTACTTATTTGGCAGAAACAACTATTTGTAACTATCAGTAAACACTATCAACGATATACTTCTTTGAGTTAGTGGACTTATTTATTCTTTGGGTGATTACAAACATTTAATATTTTACATTTACAACAGTAGATTTTTAATTAAATACAAAAATTATATTAGCTTACTAAGTTATTATTATATACATTTGTTAATTAATTTAGGTGAAGCGTCTTTTATTTGAAAACACTATTCGCACACACTGCTTATATATGTTTCTTACTATCCGCATGCGCCACTCTATTCGCGAACTGAGTTATGTTACTTGCAAAAGTAAGTACATTTGTATTCAAATTGTCCCTTGCTTTTGTCACTGGTGGCAGTGCGGAGCGGACTAAAGTACATGAATCATTCAAAGAGCTATCATCCATTTCCTCACTACTGTTACTACTACTACTCCAAATGTACTTACGTATAAGAAACCTAGCAAATCTATATTGCAAATAAAGAATTAAACTAAGTAGAGACAGGATAAAGGCAAGAGTGTCTAAACAGAAATATTGAATAAAGCTTAAGTGACGACTTCCTAATTTCAAATGTTCCGCCCCATTATGGCGAATCATGTATTCAGTAAACTCGATAACTCTTTCCAGTGGTGTCTCCTTCACATCTCGCATCAGTACAGAGAGCCTGTCTATATTTCTTTTGTATTTCGGGTTGCTCAATACTTCGAGAAGACACTGGTAAATCTCCTCAGCGGTCGCTGTATCCTTGTTGAATCCCACCGCTATTTCCTTCTCCTTCATCTTGATCAATGCATCTCCTTGGTCGATGAAAATTGGCATGCCCACCATAGGAACTCCGTAGTAAACTGCCTCCATCACACCGTGGAGACCACAGTGTGTCAGGAAAACTTTGGTTTTGGGGTGGGCTGTCGGCACACAATACAATGTGATACTCTTCTATGAAACTTTTGCACGATAAGTAGAGATGCATATTTGCTATTACTTACCTAAAACATCTTGCTGGGGAACCCACTCCAGTACCTTGACATTTGGGGGAACGTAATCTATAGCTCCTTCGAATTTGACTAAAAACTTCTGTGGTAACCGGCTAAAAGCCTCCATAAAGGCATTGACTAGTTTTTTGGGCACAACTTTCGGATTGAAAATGAATCCCATTGTGAATAAAACGACTCCATGCTCCCCAGAGCTTTCTACCCATTCTTCTATTTCCTAAACACGTGAAAACATAATATTCATACACACAGTGTTCAATAATTTCCACAATTTCTAGTTTTACCGGGCCTGTAAGCAAAATGGGAAAATTTACATTTGCCTAAAAGAGCCGTCATGCAAACGATTCATAATATTTATTATGTCATTTGGCGTACGAACATTTTTCATTCATGAGACAGTTTGGAACTGTAGGAAATAAAACACAATTCTTACGTGTGGTAAGGATTTTGCTGGTCTGATTTGCATCCCCCCCACATTAATGAATGTGGGCGGCAGCAGTCTCGGGTAGTCCATCGCATAATCAGTGTTAATAAGCATCCCGTTGATATTCTTGAGTAAACTAGACGGATGAGGTGTCCCGGGGTAGTATTTTTGCACAGCACGGTTCACAATATAACAATGTAGAATCATACAAGCATGACTTCCTAGTTTCATAAATACGTTGAATGTCCTTTCAAAAAAGTTCATTTCATCACCAAGTTTGGACATAAAAGCAGGAATGTGTGACGCAGGAAGGAACGCCGTCGTATAATCAGCCTCGCCAGAGGAGAATGGAAAAGCCCAGTAACCCACAGCAGGGATCTTCAGTTGG
The DNA here is from genome assembly GCA_019776185.1 of Plutomurus gul. Taxonomy (NCBI): domain Eukaryota; kingdom Metazoa; phylum Arthropoda; class Collembola; order Entomobryomorpha; family Tomoceridae; genus Plutomurus; species Plutomurus gul. The sequence goes on along the minus strand of JABASC010000813.1, from coordinate 9,186 downwards.
TGAAGTAGGGCAAGTCCACACTCATTGTAGAGAATATCAACAATGGCAAGATCGAATTTCTCTCTTTGTAGTGTATTGTACAGCTGCTTATTGGATAGCAGTGTTTCACATTGACTTCCTAATAATGGAAATGCTTCGCCGCCTGCCTCCAGCACAGACTTGAAGGTCAAACCCGAGTTCCACAGTATTTCGAATGGCATCTGCAATTCCCAAACCATGATCATGTTATCTCTGGCCAATTCATACATGTCCGACTTAGTAGAAGAAACGTAATTAAAGCTAATTGCATTGATAAATAAAATTAGCTAGAATTACGTTTCTATTCACTGTACGACTAGAATTGTGTTAGCAGGGATAACTTACAATTAGTTAATAATAAGAAAATATTCGCCTTCTGACATGCAATTTGTGAAATTTGAGATTTTTTAACCAATAAAGTAAAATAATACATAATTGGTATAAAATGATTCATAATAAACTTCCAACCGAAGTTCTAAAGCAGTATGGAGGGTTATTTTTGAGAAAGGTAAATAGTAGGTATTTTCAACCTCGAATCTTTATCTATTTCCCATTTTCATTAAAGTCTTTTATTCTTTTTCGTCTAAGTTCCACCACGTATGCTCGATTTGTTACTGCTTTACAGACTAGAAGATTATGCATAGAAGTCGAAAAATCTCAACTATATGAAATTTAATAATAAAACTGCAGCTATTGTTTTGTCTGGGGATTGTATTATATTACCACAGAATGTCCGGAAAACCTGTGGTAGGTCCACTAGTACTACAGCACTGAATTCCTAGAATATGTACTTATTTCACCGATAGTTCTTTTATATTTATTTTTGTCATTACTTTTTAGACACCCTGTTCAGTAATATTAATTTCTGTTTCAGTGTATGGAATACCATGAAAGCAGCCTGTTTTTCTTTAGTGAGGAAATTCCATCTCCCGTGACTATTGTCCATAGCCAGCGTGGTGACTGTAATGTTCATATTGCTCGTAGCAGGGAAGCTGTGCTGGTCTTTCCATCTGATGATGTGAATTTGATGGCCGCGTTGTGACAATGACTCTGCCACAGATCTCAGTGTTAGAACGTGAGATCCAGAGTAGATAGGATGCAGGATCAAGATCTTGGCCCCCAAAGAAATGTCATAGAATAAAAAGAGGGAGAATAATCTGAGAAATATTCGCATCTCCATCTTGTCACGTTGGAAATTGTTGTACGATCGTCGTGATGTAATGGATGAGAGGTTTCTGTACAAAAATCATATACATACCAAAGAGAAATTCATTACTACATATTGCACAGAATCTTGTAGCTGTTATTTGTGTATCTATATTTATACGCAGTCGTAACGCGACAACAGTATACAAGCACCTACTAGATTGAGCCATTATACAGACTAAAAAATTTATTATTTGTCTGTGCAACAGTAAAATATAAGAATTTCTGAGTTCATAGTCTTTGTAGAGGGGGCTATAATATGAAGGAGTGGTACACGTTTGCTAGTTATTTGTGCAAGAGATATCAGTTCAATTTTCCTTATACTTGCTATAATAATAAGAAACTCTCACTTTCAAAGCTTTCTCACTCAAGTCAAAAGATTTTATTATGTACTCTAACTCCATTACGAGCTGTTTTTATACGTTTATCGCAGTGTAACAGAATGCACAAGCAAAAGTACATCTTAGGTATATATGTATGCATTGCATGATAAATAGGATACTCTTAGAAAACGGTCTGCAGAGAGATACCTGAGTGCTCGTAGAGATAGACAGCACAAGGCAATGTTTAGTATTTTAACTTTGATCTGTATGCGTATATGTGCGAGCGTGAACCCCACAGTTCAGGTTCAAGATTCGCTCTTAATTTCATTACAATGCATTTTGCTTTACATCCGCCCCAGACTAACTACACATAATAGGCGCTATGCGCTATTAAATACTCGGTAACTATAGATGGAATGTTGTCTATACAGTCGCATGGTACGTACGTACAAAGACGAAACGTGTTTACCCGAAATATATATAAATATGTTCGTTGTAAGACTTGTGCCTTTATGTGTACTAGTAGTGCGATTAGTACACAAACGCACACCGTTACTACACACCTACCTATGTACATAGATAGAGAGATACTGTACACTGTACAGTAATTGTAGGTTAGTAGTGGTAGTAGTTAGTAAGGAAAGGTACAATCGTGCAATTGCAATAATGTAGTATTGGTCTCCGAGCTAGCAGAGTCATATACAAAATGAGTAAAACGGTATGCGTAACAAAACTGGTATAGTATAGTCAGTGCACTTTACATATACGCATTGCTACGTTTGATCTGGCAAAACAACTTATTTGTTGACAACACGTTCTTGCCTACGTAAACTGTAAACACATTTTCTTTGACCACTTTTGCTTGTTTTTAGCTTGATGTACGCGTCTGTTTTTCCCAACCTTTGTCACATTTTTTTTCTTTTCATGTATGAAATATAATTTGCATAAATATGTCGTCTCGTCGGTTCCAAATGATGGGTTAGAGTAAAGTATGTACTTTGACTGTAGTACAACGAAAGAAGAATGAAAAGGTTCTTATTTAAAAAATTATTAAATATGTGCAATGGTGACTGAAAATGTAACCTACCCGGTCAACACATCTTAAATGGGTGCATTATGAAATTTTAATTGCTATTTAATGATTTTAATGTGGATTGCATGCAGATTACGGTTGAGGTAGTTTAGTGCTATTTTTTGTAAATACGAGAATTAATTGCTAGGCGGAGGATTGCAATTGCAATGTTTCAATATGAAGATATATCACTTCTTGGGTCTTTCGATAATTATCCCCTCCACTGGTTCTATCGTTGAAACCATGAAACAATTGGCAATCGTTGAGATTTACTTCTTACTGCAGACTACTGCAAAAATGCAATATTATGCAACTAAAAATAATTGCTACTTACAATTAGACAGTAAACCTAGTTGATCAAATTGCTTAAAAAAACTGTATTATTAAGTTGACAACATTTTTTTTTGCAACTGTGTCACTCATTGATAGACGAATTTAAAGGGAAAAAATGAATTTTGTTGCCATTTAATGTTATGCCTGATTTCCGATTCCCGATATAAGTGGACTGTAATCAGTGTAATCAAGAGCACGGCTTATATCTCCGCAGTTTCTTTGGAATGTGATGCTGATATGAGGCTTTTAGTCTAGCAGCTGTAATACTTCAAATTACTAAAGACTTCTGTCAGCGTATATGGCCTTACTAGCCTTGGCCTTACTAGCCTGCCCAACTATAGATTCATAATAACGGATAAGTGCGGTATAACTACTTATCTACAATTCATTGTGTACAAACAAAGTGTAAATGTAAAGTTGAACTGTGTACACAAATTACTCGAGTAGATAGCTAAGACTTATAGACAACTTTCAATTATTCAACGAGCTAATCAAATCTGTGTTACCACATGAACAAAAGTACCTGCTAACATAGGTATTCATTCTAAAAAAATCTGATTTTCCCTTTCACAGTACAGCTACTTTTTCCTCAGAATCAGCACTAATAGGCGCAGATAAATGCAAATGTGTAATACATATTGACCAGATTCGCACATTAATATATCTGCCATAATGAAGTTTTTATTTGTAGTGGTGCTATAACATTCATAATCTCACAGATCTTGGGTGAGATTCTCACTCAAGATCGTACCATTGGTATTTCTGCCAATTGCAAAATTGCGTAAGGTTAACGAAAGGAAGGAAAAGGAAAACCTTTTACTGAAAGTTATTAATGATGCTTTGGTTGCGCTTAGAGCTTATTATGCGAAAGAAGTTTACATTGTTAATTAACGTTTATGATTTATCAATGTCAACTGTGTTGTCAATTGTGTTGCGCAATTTGTGCTGGTAATGCGGTCCAACCGCTTAATGTTCTCTAGTGGCACCTTCAGACCTATTTGCAAATAGTGTCACAGGTATTATCTGTGATGGTGCATTGCACAATTTTGTGTCACTTCAATTTAATAGCAAAGCGCAAGCGGTTTCGTTGGACGTACGATTTGTTTAGAGTGGTTGCTAAAACAAACCATTATTACTCCTGTGCGGTAATTATGTATTACTGCAAATGTATATTTGGATTCAGGCCTACTTTGAGTTTACTTTTTGAGGACATTTAAAGTGACAAAAGTGTGTTATTGTAATAAAAAAAACTTCTGCCATGAATAAATATTGCAATGAAAGAAAAAAGTGAAACAAAAGAATTATTTTTGCTTACGATTGAGACTACCTTGTACCTTATAAAAATAAAACGAGCACAAGATAGGGTAGAATTCATTGACTTGTACATATCATAATTTTTTGTATCTGTGTCCACTAGGCTGTGGTTCCTACGTGCCTGCGTGTAAAAGTTAGAACTACATATACCGCTCTTTTGTAGCGTAGACGTCCAGTTATCATCAAATCAAATCTCATCAAAATCTAATATTTGTGAAAAATTGAAACTGTATTTATATGTAGGCTAGTGAGAATTATGGACTACAAAAAACTCTTGCATTATGTATCTGGAAGATTCTTTTAAAGAGTAGACAGCACTTGATGAATAAGTGTGCTTACAATACGCGCATCGTATTCTGTTCATTAATGGTGTAATTGTGCGTATACTACCTACTACCTAACATATAAAATAATGAATTACCGCTACTGCAATATTTTGGTACGTAAATACTACAAGGCAATAATATTAATGTTGTACCTCAGGACAAAGTATTGACTGTTGCAGTGGAAATCATGATTGGTTACTATGAATTAGTTTTTAAAAATCCCGTAAGAGATAAAAAGTCCATTTGTTTGAATAGTCCTGCCCCGTTAACTTAGCTTGTAGTAGTAGTGGAAGGAGAAGAGTCACATCTAAATTTGATTTTTTCCCCGGAAAGATCCCGTTAGATAGAAATTGCAATGCGCATGCAATCACATTTATATGTCAATCGGTGCAGCAGCAATGCTGTTACGAAACACTAACAGAGGCACTTCGGAGGCAGTAGAGATGTTTGTAAACGAAGAACGAGATCCCAAGCACACGACGATACTCACACATTACACATACACGACCAACAGTAAAACTATTAACGAATTCAATTCATGAATAAGGCTCTTCTGCTGCTGCCATTAAATGTTTCTATTAGAGTTTAGTAGTGCATATATTTTTATGAAGGTAAAGATGTCTCTTTCTCTTGAGCACTTTGAACGTGGAATGATTAAAATTGAGCAGTGGTTCTACCAGCAAAGATAACACGTACATCTGGAAGAACTACTACTATTAGAATTTTTCGAGTAGATAGCAAACTTTTATTAGCCTTTTCTGTGAATTGCTTTTGTGTGAACTGCAATGAAATGTAAATAATACACCGGACCGGAACGAAATCGAAATCCTCACGTGCACACGTTGTGTTAAGATAGTGTACGTTCATTCACCGCTCTCATCCACCTCTCTGTCTGTAGGTACACGTACACGGCACGAATGCCTTAGCTGGTAAGAAGAGACTTGATTTTGGCACAAACACACAACAAGCTCTTCTTGATGATGTGAGATGCAGACAGATAGGACGACAAGATAATACACTGTGAATATACTGTATGAACTTTGTCAGAGAGTGGAAGTGGAGCCAGTGTATAAGAGGACGAGAGACAAGACAGGAGAGCTGTTGGGGATTCTGGTTTCTTGCAAAGAAATCTATAAAAACACAAACTGAGCCAATGCAGTAATTCAATTCAGTGTACAACCTACATAATGGAAGGTGGGTTAGTGGTGGTGTGCACCTGTATGTATGATTTAAAGCGCTCTGACTACGAGTATTATATTGAATGTTGAAGGTGTAGATTCAGTTTGACACTTTATACACTTTGCTTTATAGTGAAGTAGTTAGGAACTGTGTGTATGTGTTATGAATAGCACGATCACCTTTTTAAAGCAGACACAGACTTAAGAATTTCGTCTCAAGAAAATAGTTCATGGCTTCAGCTCCGATGAGACATTAATTTCTAATCGTAATGGCTCTATAATAGTACTAAATATGTAGGTTGGGCGAGCAGACATCTACGCAGTGTTACAGTACCCACAGGCTAAACTTTAAAAGTGGTTCACCGTTATCGCAGACATTTTTAGCCGCGTGCCTACATAAATAGAAATAATTTTGCACCTTTTCTATCTGCGCTTAAATTGAACTTGGTAGAGGAATCTTTTGCCACCGCCACATCCTTCGGTTGAAATTTTTCACTTTGAGTTAGAAATATGAATTTTCAAGAAGTACTGTTGTATAAATTAGTGAGACGATTGCACGTTTTCAAATTATTTAATTTAAATCGACGGATTAATGAGAAGAATCGTTTTTAAATGTGAAGGTTTGAACGAATGAAGGAGACGTCATGTTGTTTTTTCAAAATAATGAAAAGGTTGCTCACCATCACCAACAAATGAGAAATTAATAATTTGTTGTAGTCGAAATTTCTCTCGTGCCTAGTGGTAGAATCTTCTGAAAAATAGCAGGTTGAGCGATACAGCCAACTGTGCAGAGATAAGCATGCTGTAATGCGAAGAAACTGACTGAACTGGCTGAAGAGATATTAAATTGAATTGATGTAAGTACCTAGTTGACTTGGAAAGCCTCTACAAGTAATGTACTTACTACGTATGTACATGTAATTTCTGCTGGTGGACTTTTAGTGAAAGTTCTTGAGTTGGGTTGAGACAAGGCTTCTTTCTAGAGGGATTGCAGGCTGAAATGATTGAGAATTGAGGTTCTGTTCTGTCTGTCTGTCGATCTGTACACTGTGTATTGCTTCTACGCACTCTTTCCTATGTACAAAATAACGTAGAATGGCAGGGTGGATTGCAAATTTACAAATGCCTTTATGCTATGTTGCAGTACAATGGTGGTGGTGGCAGTGAATTCTTATATTGCTATCATTCATGAACCATACAAGATTGACTACTTGGCTTAAAACTTAGTGCCCAAAGTGGTTGTAAAGCTTGTATAGTTATAGTCGCCGTCTTCTTAAAATGGGGTGTGGATTGCTCATGTATGCTAAAGTGCAAATGCACTGCTCCTACAACAAGTGTAACTACTATAAAGAAATTCTTAACTGCTTCGTACTAATTTATAGCATTCATTAACAGTAACAACAATTGTATACACAAATACAAAGGTTTAAAGGCTGCTGCAGGTAAGCAGGAAAGATTCATATATGTAAATTACCAAGTGGAGAATAACCACAAAATATTAAGAATCGGCCGGCTTCTCTAACACTTCTTGGAGAATGGTGTTGGAGAACTGTGAATCTAAGATCTGAATAAATAGGAAATGTACTGTTGTAATATTGATATTCTCAAAAGATTTACACTTTGGCTACTTTTGTATTATATTTTGTCGATTGCATGTTGTGATTCCGGTGAGTAGCAATTCTAAGTATGGTTGTTGGACGTTAGATGATTAGACGAGATTAGAATTGGGATTCTGCAATATGTGCCACACAATGTTAGTTACAACGCCCAGCGGCAGATTTTTGTGCATTACTGTATTGTGTTGCGTAATGACGACCCTCGATTCGATACGGCCTATTATATAGTCGTGCCGTGCAGTGACTGTGCGCAATATCGGATGAGACCGTTATAGTGGCTTTGAAGATTCTTCACCCTTTCGTCCATATGTACATGTGTTGAAGTCAACTGTAAAAACAGTTGAGTAATTCCTTGCATGAGGTGTTCTTAGGAACGTTCATTGTCATGAATTCATATATTTAGATATGCAATTTCGTACATACATATATTCATGTTCAGTATAAGAAGTAGTCTTCCGATCTAAACCTAGTGTAAAAAATAACAAACTTCACACAAGGCTGAGCTATCGTTACTGAACATTTACTTATTTGATTGAGCAGAAAATTTACATGTACACGTATTGCGAGGAAGGTCTTCATTGTCTGTGTCAGAGGTAATTTACGGGGGCAGAAATGATGTTGGAACTCAAAACGTAACTTTGGCCCACGAATATCAATCCGAATCCAGTCCGACCGGATCGACAAATTTTAATCCGAGAGTAAAATGGGATCGGATGTGGAATCCTTCGGATCAGAATTTCATGAATCCGACGGATTTCGGATCGATTTTCTTGATTAAATCTGTAATTAATGAAAAAGTTAATATATTAATTTAATTTAATCTAAAACAGATTCATCAAATTATTTTGGTTTATTATATTTTAAAGTAGATGTTGTTTAACATACTTTATTTAAAACACGTGCAGTTTTTGTATAAATGAGTTATAGGTATCTTTAACTGATACTATTTTCATACGTGATCAGAAAGAGAATCACTTTTCGTGCTAAAATCAAACTTTCTTAACTGAAAACTCTGTGAATTAAAGGTAGCAGCATGCAAAAATTGTATACAAATTCAGCATGCAATTTTAATACTCGTGTCCTTAGACAAACCTAGACAAACACTTAAATGATAATAAATTGTAAAACTATAAAACATTTAAATTAAATGAAAATTAAATGAATTTATAACAACATTATAATCTTATTGCGATCCGACTCCGATCGGATTCTATCGGATCGGATTGCTGACCTGATGCGACCGAATCCAAAAATAGAAATCCGAATTAATTTTGGGTCGGATCAGATTGACATCCCTAACGCTTGCATTTGCATTCCTAGCACGAAAATATTAAAATGCAGGTGTGATTGGAGATTCACAAACATAAAATAAGGGAACGTGGTGAAGAACCTATGTCGATATATTTAGTGAATACGAATAAGAAAGCCAAACTGAAATTACAATTTTGGGTACTAACACTTTATGAGATTTATCATCATACGTGTTGCCATTGACCTTTTGGTGTCGCAATGCATGTACAGAAACGCATATACATACATACATATGTAAGTGCCTTGCAACATTTGTATTTGAGTAAATGTTTGCTGCTACCGCTACCTCATCACTATTGTGGGGAATGCAGACTCTTATTGTCGGTCTTTTCTTCCTGGTCCAGAAAGAGTTTGTCTCATCGACTTCTATTGCAAGCAAATAAGGGAACATACATTAATGACGTCATCAAAAAATCGCGATTTCTGGACCCCCTCCCCCCCCCTCGATCATCAATGATCATCAATTGCCAGACCCCCCCTCCCCCTACA
>JABASC010000812.1:0-31405 GCA_019776185.1 Plutomurus gul | reverse complement strand
TTTGACATGACGACAATGAAAAAGTTGAGCTAAAATTTCTCTTTCTTTCCTATTTGCATTATTGAACAGCCAGAGGACAGAACACAACAACCGAGAATGAAGTAACACAGCAAAAAGCGAAAAAGCGTATATGAATATTCGCATGGAAAGCTAAGTGATGATCACGGATAGAAAGGAACCTTTCCCATTTGCACTTAAACACTTATTATAGGCAATAAGTGTAATAATGTCGGTGGTACATTACGTGGTAATTTGTTGACAACAAAATAACGTGCAAGAATGTACTGGGAGGTAAAGCCTTCGTAGCTTTTCCTTCCTTCATGATGTTTAATGTTTATGTTAAGAGTTGTGGGTGTATACAGGATTGCATATACAACCAAACCACCTCCGGCATGAAATCTGTCTCTTGCGTCTTGTCATTAACTGCAGAAAGTGGAAGCTTTGCTTCACTGCTGCCCTGGTGCCCAGTTGTGCAGTTTCAGCATCAGACATGACTTTGCTTTGTAATTTCTCGCAGTAATAGATTTGAAAAGGATTAGTGTATTAATAAGTGATAGTTAGTTTCTCAGGGTAGAATAAATATACAACATAAATTATATAATTGTTACAAATAATAAAACGCTGTTTCAAAACAGCTAGCTCAGTAAACATTTCTTCTCGTCCTTATCCAAGTGACATACCAAGTAAAACACCGACAACAGAAATTTATCTCAGGACATTTGATATTGTCATCACAAGGGAAATGTTCTTCGTCCTAAATACTAAATTAATTAATGTGAAAAAAGAAAGTCCATAGTTCGTTTTTAGTGACCAGGTCATCGTAGACCCTTCTTTTATTAATGAGCATGTGTTTTGCATTCTGAATTTAAGCTTGAATGCGAAAGTAAATAGAGGAGGCGTAACAGGCAGATATGTAAATGTATTTTATTCCTACCATTAGGGCCTATGTAATCAACCAGTCAACAATTTTGATGGCTAACTGTGAAAGTCACTAATTTTGCGTACGAAATAGCCAGTACAAAATTTGGAGTAAAAGTTGTATGCCAATTTTAGTATGCACTCCTTCTTACAATTCCTATAAAGAATGAAACTCCAGACTTTGTAACTAACTAAAATGTGAAACTTGATCCGGTAGCCTTTACCAGCCTGCAATTACTATTGCGAATGGTTCATTTCTCTCCATTCACACCCTCCTACTTAATTTGCTACGTAAATACATGTCTGTCTTCTCAAATTAGCTTGATTGAGTGTTTGATGTGATAGAAGGATGATGTGGTCAACAGGTACACGGAAAATTAATCTCTGAAACTAGCAATGTATACTTGTTTTCTATTCCAAAGAATCGATGTAACTCATACATACAGACGAACAAATGATTTAAAATTTCTTTTTTCGTAAATTCTACCACAAAACATTACTATACTCTTTCATTTTTTCTGTGTAAATAAGGGTTTACTTCTAATGTACATATTTGTACTTTTTTGCTTATTGCTGAGATTTACATTGATATCTATCGACGAATGAAAATACTGTCTGCTTTATCTATCATCTTAATACTTAACAAATCAAAATGTTCATTTAATACTGCATGTACAACTGTCCATAAAATATTTGTGTATATCTTCTGAGAGTCTTTATATAATGGTTTATAGGAATTATAGCAGATCAATTAACAATACGAGTTCGCATATTGTAGGCATAGTGAACATTCCTAAAAATAAGATAAAATAATTATGATTTATAGTCTACATGAAAAATCCTCTGTCGCAGTTTTACTTTTTAGCATTCTCCAACTGAAAGTCTTCCATATTAGCAAATAAGCAAGCGGTTCACAAAGAGAACTCCCATTCAATGTCAGTGAGACGGTCGGCCACAATATAAATGCTGCATATCTAACTACAATTACGAGCACGGTGTATAGGTCAGTACATAATAATAATAATATGAGAGTTGTGAAGCGCTGCTGTTTTTGCAAGCACAAGAAAGATCCCAGCATGCGGTGTGGTAAGACAATCACAAAATGGCTTAATTACCAGTACAACCAACTAACAAAGTTAATAACTGCTGTTAGCCAAAGATCAAAATCAGAGATTTTACACGTGAAATTAATTAGATGAAAATAAAAGCTTTTCACCTTTCCGTTGTTCATCTGCACTTGCCAATCACAAATGCTAACACAATGAAATTAAGAGTTATACCTCAGCGCAAATATTATTATTATTAGCAAATATTCTATTTCTATGAAAAAGCTACCCCGTTACAAGTACTTCTCTTTAGTCAGTACAATCCGATGTCTCAAAAATGTATATGTATCATCATGTTGCACTTAACATTAAAAACGAACTCATTCCACTGAAACAGTATTATAAATTACAGCCACTTCTTCCACAGATCAATTGTACTCCAATCATGTAGCAAATAAAAATACAAGACTCAAATGCAATTAAAAAAGGGATGGAATTAAATGCTTGAAAGCGGCTTGGGATTAAAATAAATGCAACATATATAAGCAAAGCAGTACTCAAGTACGTTGGAGTGCACGGGTATCTATTACAAAAGAAGCCGCCGTTGTAGTGTCACTCGAATAACTATCCCTGGCTATGTTCGTACTGCAATTACAGATAAGGACAAGTAAAGCTTAAGTCAAAGAAAGATTGCAGTTTGTAAAAAGGTGGAAAAGTGAAATTTCAGATTGTATCATTAAATGCACTCTGGCCTATAGTGCTCACTTAAACCATTCACTCACTGATCCCCCTTCACCCTACTACGCACAAACTTAAAGACCTTCTAACTTCTCTTTTAGTTAAACCACATGCTGTCCGGTTCGAGTACAATAAATTGTATGTACCTTACCACGACTTGAGTAAGTTGAACTCACTAAGAATAAGAGAAATGCTTACATACTTATGACTTATGATTGCATCCAAGCATTTGCGTTTTGACCAAAGGTAAATCGAGGCAGGTTAGGCCACCTACAACATTTCTCGCCAATCCTTAATTGCTCTTAATTCTTAATTGGTGTGAAAAACGCCTTCTAACGCTCAAATCGCGAAGTAAAGCTTTAGTTCTACCTACTTTGAACGTTACATGACGTCTCCTTTAATTAAATCTCCTTAAAGCCTTTACTCATTCTCTGCAAGATCTGCTGAATTTCACCATTCCGTTTCCTAGCTGCTGCTAAAGTAAACACATCTTTCTCAGCTTGTATGTTTTTGTTGTCATCGTGCACGCTAATTACTGTAAAACATTGACATAGCCGGACATGATTTTAAATGTGATGTTTTATATGCGTCAACATACTTTCAACAAGAACATTCAGATGAAATTGATTTGGTGGTGCAAAAATTATGTCTCATACTGACTTTCAAACGTTATTCTGCGACAAAACATTATCTACCGTTAATTTGAACTAACGACATAGAATTAGCATACAAGATTTAGACACATTCGAGCTGTGTGTACTATTCGAATTGTAATGTTACGTGGTGAAAAGTGTTGCAATGTGGGACACTGCACACTTTCAATATTAGACGCGTCACTCTCATAAACTCATACCACACAAAGAGACAATTTTTTTGGTCCGAGCTTTGTAACTCAATTCAGTAGAGAGAACTTAAATACGACCTCGTACTTATTATCTACATTTACTTTATACTCAATAATCTATGTTGAATAAATCCCAATAAAAAGAGGAAAATGTCGATGCTGCACAATTTCAAGGGAATACATACGCCTAAATCACCTAAAATTAATTGGTTCCGATTTCCTATTGTGCTTACACAACTATGTAAAGCATCGAATGCGAAAACATTAAATTTCAATTTGACAAATTATTGGGAACACTGAATTTTGACGTTCATCAATAATAACTGAAATGTAATGTATAACCTTGAATACTATGTCAATAGTCAATAGATATGTCGCTTTGCTTCTTAGGCATTCCAAACAATCTTTAGTTGTTCAAATTAAAACAGTTACCTAGTCAGTCATTCACCATGTACAAGGAAACCTTACAAAAACGAACACGTACTTGGTTTACAACAACTGCATACATTTCGTTGTTATATGAATTTACATATATAATTATTATAAATAGTAGGTAACAGATATATGACAAATAAATACAGTACAAAATCATCGTGAACACTTACATCAAAGAAATTAATTCAATTTATTCCGACTTTATTGCCCAGGAAAACCACGCACGTACTTTACCTAAAAAATAGTTTACCGATGAAGCTTACTCTGACAACAAATGCAAAACATAAAGTCGAGACAGTCGAGGGCTGAGGACAAGACAAGTGCGACTCTGGCTGACATTGTTGTCTCAACACCTATTTAAATTGTGCTTACCTAACTGTATCCTTGCTTGCAGTACACTTTATTGTCATTTCATCACCTATTTTACTTCAGTTCTCAGAATCGTTGTTCACGACTTGATCTATTGTCAGCGTTCCTTATGTACAGGTGGTAACCTGAATACTACAGACACTTCTGTCACTCCTCACTCTGAACAGAATACCAATAGCTAATCTAATGACTACTCAAACCAACCATCTACAGATGCTTCCATTTCTTGAACAACTATGCAAACTACCCTGCTCCTACATTTTGTGATGGCTGCAAATACATTTTTATGAATATCAATGTGGTTGAACTATGTATACTTTTAAATGATTTTTTGACTAACGCAGAAACTGCTAAATAGTTTTAGTATGTACAAAAGTAAAAATAAATGTATTTTGTAGATACGTACTGCTGCCTTATATCAGATAGATGTCTATGTACTGCAGTAAAATGATTTGTTCGGGGACTAATAAAGCATACACGGTGAACGCAAGCGAATGACCAAGAATTTTAAAAATCTCTGGTTAAACGAGCAAGAAAAAATTGATATAATTAGATTAAGAAGATCCACCTCGGTCACGCAAAACATTTAAAGTTAGAAACGGTAGAAGCTAATTTGTTGCATGTTGAAGTGACAAGACGTTTAAGGCATGTTGTTTAGAATCTGTTTGAGGTAATTCGATAGGCCCAGCTTGAAAGTACCATACGATTTCAACAACGTACACCTACATTTTCAGCAACAACAAACACAATACCAGAAACATGGTGTTTTCTACTCTTCACTTTGCTTCCTACATTCCTGCTATTCGCTCTATTGTTATTTTGAATGCATTGAATGCAATAACTGCAACAGATTTGAATTGATATGTAGAAATAAAAGAATGAGAAGAAGTAGGCCGTAAGTAACTACTATTTATATATACTACACTATTCCACTCACACCACCACACCTGTATACTGTACAATACACAACTAACACAACCAAGCTAATAAAACCACTTACAATGCAGACTCATGCAGTAGTACACACGAAAGTCCTGCAAGACGAATGTTGAGTATCTTAAATAGTAACAATTGCCAAACTGACATCACAACAGCACAATCAAACCTACATAATTCCTTTACACGCATTTACACAGGTTTAAATACAAGACATGAAGATGATACCCATTCATTCATTTATCACAGAAGACATACCTGGTTTGACCTGAGTCAGATGAATAGGAAGCTCTGCAATTACAATTAGTCGGTAGGCAAATGGAAAAATAGCATCTCACATGCAAGTCCGCACGGAACACATGTACACGTGCGTGAATTTCATGTGCAGTTAGCAAATGATGATGATGACTGAGTAGATTGGGGCTTTCGCTACACCGTGTATTCATGTCCGTGTGCGCATAAATAAACCAGAATCCAAGTAGAGCTAAACGCAACGCAACGTAATGAAGTGTACTTCTTCTGTAGAAGTACAGGTAATAAAATGATACTCCGTAGCAGTGTGTTTTAGCATGTGGAAATGTAAACACCTGGCGGTAGGAGGGAAGACGAGTCTGTGGCCTGTAGCAATTAGCCTTTCTTAATTCTTTATTTCCTCCAATTCAATTCAGCAGCAGTGCAGAAGTGCTGAAGAAGAAGATGAGAAGAAACAACTGTACCAGAAGTGCAAACAGACATAGACATGACAACACAATAGCATCTACAGCAAAGCCTATGATTATAGCACAAGTTACAACTCATACGGCCTGGAGCGGCTTATCGCTCAAAGTATTCTGTTAATTATTTTCTAGATAAACAAACAACACAAGCACAGAACACGGTAACATGAATAAAACGCAGATAACACAAGCATTGTATTTAATCAAGCGCAGAAAGTTGAATGTAAAAAGAGCAGCAGTGGAGGGGCAATGTTATGTTGTAGGACAGTAAGTATGTAGGTAGGTTAAAGAAAGCAACACCGATTCATCCGCCTACCTACCCATATACCCATAAACAACAACAATAGTGACTTATTAGCTGGGCTATTACTGATACTATTTATTATATGTACTGCAAGTGAGTCTTACATTCAGGAAAACATATATAATTAATAATATCTTCATTCATTTCATTTTCTTTATCATCTTGCACACTAGAAACTAATTTGGAATCTGCCTCGTATGTGTGAATCAGTGTACACAGATGCTTTTCTGGTTCAATCAAGACATTGCACTGTACACTTGTTGTTTCACTATCTTTCACATTCCGTTTTCTCGCTTGACATAGCTAAATAATATTTGTTCTCTTGTGGGTGCACAAGTAGACAAATCGAAGTTCTGATAGTTAGCTGCACTAATGGCAGGGTACATATATAATGTATTAGGATTGCTAATACGAGCGCGAAGCATCACTGATGCTTAATAATGATGCTATAGTTTGTGCATTAGAAGGTAAAGCGATTACCACAACCATCAATTAAAAAGTCATCAGACTTGCGAATTAAAGGTATCAATTAAAACTATTTTTAGAAATGGGCACAACACTTTCCTCTTTGTTTTCTTCCCGTCGAGCTTGCTTGTTTGTTCGTTTGATACGACAGTCAGTCAGGTATTAGTTGTACGTATAGTAGCAGGAGTGCTCGCTGCACTCTTGATTATGATTCCTGATAATTATCGTGAATACTGGCCTTACTCAGTGCGAATGAGCTACTTGCCAACAAGTAAAAGCAAACTAACTACTACCTGCTACCTTAGAACGGTAATTACGGAGCATTGTGTTAAGGAAATAGCAAATTGCATGTGTGTGACACAGCATAAGTTGTTGGTGCATGAGGTTAGTAATGGTATTGTAAAACGAATGGTGTAAGCAGGATTTTGAAGGAACAATAGCACAGGACACGGAAAGATGCTATTAACCTTTAATGGTAAGAGTAAATATTGCTGTTTATCTTTGCAGATCGTATGTACTATTTAATTTCTATTTCTGCACATCTTTAGTTAACTCTTGCAGTTCAATTGAAGAAATAAGTATTTCGAGACGAACCTTGACGAAAATGCATACAAATCTCAGTGGCCCATCTTACAATCTAGCATTCACGAATTTCTTTTGTTCACAATTGAGAATCTATTATCAAGCAGTGAAGTAAATATTTATCTGAATTCAATTTCTTATGGCTACAAATTGTTTTTCAATGACTGGAGGATTATAGGAAGTAATATTGGATATGTATCTTAAATTGGCAACTGGAATCACTATCGGCTTACCCCTGACCCAGACAATTCTGGGTATATGTAATACTTATTATGCTGTGTCCTTAGCAGTGAGGCTAAAATTGCTCTAGTTTACGTGTACTTAATGCCAAAATGTATGAACATTTGAAAAATATTGGGAATTAAGTATAAAATTCAATTTTGCATTACTTACAGCGTATTAAGTGGAGAGAACATTAGCAAATGAGTGTAGGTATGTGTGCAGACCAATTCACACTTGAGGACACTTTTGGCACTGCATAACAGAATTTTTTGCCATTTATGGGAGAATAGGACACGAGTGGGCAGCTCAAACTACGAGCTAAGCCAAGAGATGAACTTTACGTAAAACTTAAGATGTACTAAAGCTTGAAGACATTGAATGGAATCTCAATGAAAATAGGACCACGGAGAAGTTCATGGGATTTGACTGTCTAAGCGTGAAGCACGTACACGTGAAGCGAACACGAACGGACCACTTACTATTTACATCATTTCATTTCAAGCACAAGATTTCCATTTTACAAAATACCACGATTAGAGTGTCCCCTTTACGTACACATTCTTCGGTTGCGTTTAGTCCTGCCATCACATCAGGTACAGGAATAATGTACATTTAATTGCATTGGTCATATTGTACTTATGTGAGGATTGTAAATTTTTTATCGTACAAGATGAGAAAGTAATTGGCATGTGTGATGTGACCAGCTGTGAGAATGTGTGTAGCTAATCGTGCTCTTATAATCGTCGTGGATTGAAATACTACTTTATACTACAACAAGAAGATATCATGGGATGACTATGAAACATCCAACAGGAAGTACAGAAGAGATTTGACAGAATCGACATTTTATATAAGGTTGGAGAAACGCTTTAAACACAAGAATAAGTACGAATAATCTGAACAGTCTGCTGCTTCATGTAATTTTATCTTAGGATAGTCGTTAGTGCGGATATATCAATCCCAATGGTGGAAAGTCAGTTGCAGTTTCTCGATTTGTTTTGTAATGCTATACGTCATCCATTTTTTTGTTATACTGGATAATAATCTCATTCTTATACTTTAATAGGTTAGATTTACATTGTGGGTCCCCATTCCAGCGGATGTCGTCAAGCCTCTTTAACTAATATTAACATTTATAACATTTAAAAAATGAACAAAATTAATTGTTCTCCTGCAGTAGATATTTAGAAAGAATGTAGAATACATATGTGTCATACAGCAGTATTGACTATAATAGACCAGAATCTAAAGTCTCATTTTTGTTACATTGTGTAGATATTGTAAATAAAGTGAGCCGAGCTCATCCGAGGGATGTCCTTAATATTCCCCACCACTTAAACTTTCCCCTCCAGCGGATGGGGTTAAACTCAAACCAAGCCGCTCCAAAATCGTGGAGGGGGGGTTGCCATCTATTACACAGTACATACATATGTACATAATAATGCAAAGAATTTTAAGTTGTGCATTATGTGCATTCATCAATATATGGTTTTACATGAATATTGAATACACATCATAATACTATGTTACAAGTAAAAAAATAAGCAAGGAAATTGCTATGCGATAGAAGGTAGCATGTTATCCACACCCTCAACAATTAGGAGCAATTAATAATTGTAGTTCTTCGTGTATCACTGTGTACTACATGTATACTAATACTAAATGAACCGTGATTTGCGCAAATATTTATGTGTAGCAAAAAGCGTCTAAAGCTCATGTGAGTTCTGCTCAATTAAAGCTCTCCCTGTTGTGGAATGACTACTGTTTACAATTATGTAGTTTGTTTTGCTTCGTACATGTGTGCACTACGTATTAATTAACAATAATAAGTGTGCGGAAACGGAAATCATTTGCTCCTTGGTTTATGGATACCAGTCTCTAATGAGTTTTTTATAATGGTTACACGTTATCGTTACAGTCGGCTCATTTTCAACGAAAAAATACTCCAAAAGCGTGTTCACAATATTTCTGAAGCAGGAAACTTCTGAGACACACACATATATCATATAAATAAGTTTGATTCTTATTAAATCTCTTTGTTCTGATTTAGCCCCTCAGGAAAACAATGTGTATTAATTACGTTTATCAAGTTTATAGTACAGTTCAAGGGTGTCCCATAGTCATGTAGCTGAATCATAAATATACTACCTACATGCAGTACATATTTAATATCCTACATATCTAGCCAGACAATAAGATTATTGAAATTAATTTGAGAGATATATTATTGAGAACAGTTTTCCCTTTTAAATTGTGCAAATCCTTTTCCCTTTACATTTAAATGGTTTGCTAATTGCAATACTGGAAAAGTTCTTTTAACGATTCAGACAATGTAGTTGTACCCAAAGTCCGTTATGATTGCTTTTTCGTTTTTTAAGAATGTTTGTGTCTACTACACAATTACAAGTAAGCACATTCTTCGGCCTACGGGGAAATTATTGCTACGATATGAACCAAGTTGTACATGTACAAGAATTAAATAAAATATTTATAGTTTTGACTTAGCACACGTTCTCACTTACTGATTATCAATTCGCGTCAGGTGTAGCACAAACTATTAATAGTAATGCTCACTTTATAGCAAGTAATTTGACATTAATGGTTAACGTCGATATTTATTACATAGCATAACTCCCAGTAGCAATCAACAATTAAGATTGAGCTCGTGTAAGATTGTATACATGTTTTACGCTAAACTACAAGCTTCTAATGAAATTCAGTAAAAAAAAGTCCACTTTAATTGCTTCTATACTACTGACCTAACTGTGCGTCCACTATCTTTACCTGAAAAATGGAAGAATACAGAGTACTACACGAACGTAATGCTAAAAATTGTGCAAACAAAAAATGCATCTCCAACGATAACTATTACAGCAAGGAACAAGATTACTATGCGAATTATAACAATTATCATTTTACTTAGGTATACGTGTTACAATACAACAATATGGATACGGAAAAAATAAATTTGAAAACACAAAACTACGTCTGCTTACTCTGCAGATACGTGATATCATTAGGCTGCATTACGTTACATATATACAATATGCATGGTCATTCTAACTTTGAGCCAAATCAAACCTACATTTTCTTGTGAGAGAATACAAATAAGCAGGGATAGGCAACACCTGCAGTGCTTTATCCAATTTATCTATTCATTCAGCATTTTGAAAGGAGATATGAGTATCTACTCTGTAGGCAGGCAGGCATCGTCAGCTCTTTTTATGAGCACTAATAATACTTATAACTGAAAACTCGATTAACCCGTAACACATTACATTGATGTGAAAAGTAAATCATGGAAATGTACCTTACTATACGTACAGCTACCCACCAGCACTATACATATGTATTTACACTGGGTGCTCGCTCACACACCATCGAATTCTATGTGAGTGTAACGAACAATGCAGAGAAAAACTCACAAGTCAAGTCAGAGACATTAAAAATGCAAACGAGAAATTGCAGCAGTGTTAAATTTTCAATTGCACGTACAAGATATACAGAAAGTATATTATTAACGTGAATGGGAATAAATGGCAGATGGAGACAAACGCACGATGGAATGAAGAAAGATGGAATATAGCACATGCTGCTAGGAATACACAGCAATAAGTATTCGAAAACGAATGGATCTCACTGACTGAGAGTAGTCCAGCCACAAAAGTTATTATTCCGCATTATGCATGGTGGAGTTTTAAAGCAAGAGGAAAAGAAGAATCTGAAACATGACAAGACACGGTGCAATAATAAGTAGTTGAGCTAAATAGGTACTAGCTATCTGTAATCTGTCCGATATGAATGAACAGAGCAGAGTAACGAACATTAAGGGAAGTTTAGCGGTCAATCCAATTCAACCATCAAAAACGAGAGAGAGAGAGAAGAAATCTTCTCCACTCACTCATTCAGTCACTCCACCAAAAACTTTCCAATTCCATAGAGTGTGATCTGATGTGTAGTCGAGATCTTATTTAGCGTTAGCTATTACCTACTAAACATTACAAAGAATTCAACGAGTGAATCATCCCATTACTATGATACTGGGATTTGGTGTGAACTGAGAGCAGATTTGAGAGTATCCAACATTATACGGTATCTCTCTTTATGTGCATGTATGTAATTGCAATACATTTCGTATTAGACAAGGCAAGTTCATTCAATTTCCTACGAGTACACAGGTTTCCACGACCAGACAACAGCAGCAACAGCAGCAGAGAGCTATAAACAGTCAAGTAAATCCATTAAAGCCGCACCGCCACCAGACCAAATCAACAGTCAAGTTAAATAGCAATGAATAATGTGATGATGATAAAATAGAATCGAATACAACTCACAGTCTCCAAGTGGAGAGAACAAGGATCTCATATTGTTGGTCACACCCCGGTTTGACTCTTTTAGTGAATTCCATATAAACATGTATTATAAAGATAAACAACAACAATATTTACCGCGAAACACTTGACTTCACACTGAAGATTTACCCGTGCGTTGTATGGTCTTAGTAGAATTACAATTAACAACACTAAATACTACAGTATAGCAACCCACCCAATTTCTTATCTCTATGACCCTATTACATACACCTTTACTTTTTAAAACTAATTCCATTCGATTCGGAATTGCCAACCACCTCGTCTGAAAGCATTTGGTTCCTCAGCACCAACTTGCAATTTCTTTGCTACTCATTCTGTTATAACTTATTTACGTAATTGTTTTACTATGTGCAACGTGTTACAAGTCACAGCCTTTCTTATCTCTCTCTCTCTGGGCTACACAACGTCCAATCCAGATGCTGCTACTAATAGCAATTCGGTTGCAAACGTTGTTTGTTTTTGTATTTCTAGTAATTCACAAATTAATCAGATAAGAGTTTTTAATAAATGCACCAGCTCACAAAACAGACAGCACAGCAACACATTAGCGCCAACCTACTGCACAATAACATTTCCATTTTGATAGACGCCACTACACACACACATGCTCTCTACGATGAATTCATATGCAACTGTAGCAGCGATGGATGTGGCACTATGTAATAAACTATGTCTTTTACGCTTGTCTTCTTAATTGCCAAATTCTATTCAGAAAATTATTTTGCGAAACTAATTGGTGGAGCAGATAATTTCAAGAACTGTCTGTATGTTCATATGCTTTGCTTTTATTCTCGCAACTTTCTTGTAAATTAGACTGATAGTGCGTCAGTGTGTTCCCCCAAAATGATATAATCCTCATAAACCTACATGTACCGACGGGATTATCTAAATGGGGATAACAGAGAGAATCTACGATAAGCACTCAGACTTAAACACACAGTTAAACAGTATTTAAAATATTTTACACCTTTATGGTCCACTCTACTAAGATTAATTTAGTATATAGTTTGTCATGCAACAATTGTAAGCAAAGAGTTGTTGCAAATAACCAGAGACAAAGAGCAATTAATTTACATCTGATTGATTTTTATTACTATAACCATTTCCCTGAATGAAAGGCGCACAATGTACAGATCAACAACAGATACGGCACAATTAAAATGTGAGTGAATAAGCTGCAGTGATACCTGATACATATACAGGCAAATGGAAGTATGGACAAGCACACGGACACGCTGACAGCATGCTTTAACTCTGTAAGTTCGTTTTAGTGCAATTTCCTCCTTTGCCAGCAGCGCGGCTCAGGGATTTGCCCACATGTGACATGTTTCTATACTGCACATTTTATGTGCAAACTGAACTTGTCGAACTGATAGCCATGTTTACTGGCCGTTAAAATATAATAATAGTCTTGTGTGACGTCTGTCTCGATTTTATTGTGTTGTGACCACTACAATATACTAACTAAGGGAAAAGCTTTGTAGTTAACAGTAATATGAATGCCTGGGAGGCAAATGGGAACATTCGGAGAATAATATAATTATTTATTACCAACAAAGCTTGCTTATTATTATTTATTTTAAATACTTTAAACGCTACGTGCATATGTTTACGCAGAGTACATAGAAAAAGTGCAGGAGCTGCATAAGAATCAAGCTTAGACAAATACAAACGTTCTCCTGCTTACAAGCTGAATAAGTGCAAACTAACAAAGAATAAACAAACACATGACAGGTGTTAATGTGCCGTAATAATCAGCTGCTGTTAACTACCAGCAAGTCCAGATTTTCTTCTGCCCACCATTATTATTTATTTATATAGCTCGAGATTATACATTGAATCTAAAAATACATACAAAGCAACAGGTGTGTGCCTAACAATGTGCCCAAGCTCTATAGTACATATGTACAAGAGTCCTTAAGGTAGTTTGATGATTGCATTGCGTTTTTCACATAACAGAGCATAGGAAATGCAACAAGCATTGCACTAACAAGTGCTTTTGCAAGTTTTCCTCCTCTGCCCGTGTTCATTTCTTAGGAGAACAAATTATGGCGATGGATTGCATCGCATTTTTAAGAAATCCTTAATTACTTACATACATTATATTATAGACTTGACGCCGACTTGACGTCCGTGTAACACTATCAAGAAAAAGTCAACGATCCATGTAAACCTTTCCACAGCTTGCAGAAAAAAGGTTTACCTCAAAACAGCTTGACGATTGCCAAAAAAATGTAATTATCCTCATGGTGCAGATTGTCTTATGTATTGCTCTTAAAGTGGTTTGCAAATAAAATTCATTATGTATTATTATCGTAGTTATGTGGAAGTAAGCACTTCCCGGTAATATCATTGCTCCTAATGACATAGTAGCGCAAACTGTAAGAAAAAGTAGCAACCATCAAAGAGCTGAGAACATATTATACCAGAGCACTCAATTACTTGCCATTGCGAGAGTTACCGAGTGCACATTATGCATATTTTGTCAATAAAATGCAACCAGGAATACACATTGCATTATGCAACGTAGCACATTCCTTATGTTTGCCTAGCAATTAGCGATTCTTGCTAACAAAAATTCATGTTTCTATATCGGTGGCTTTGTTTCGTTTACACTATCGGAAAAATATGTTACGTGGCCGTATGGTAGCTACTAATTACTTTATTTATAGAGGCAATTTATGGGTGATTAGATAGGTAAATGCATATAACATGGGATTATTTGATTAATGCTTAGAGAGCCTACAAGTGTTACGTACACAAAGGTAATTAATGGTAATGGAAGTAAAGATAAAGTAAAGGTGTACGCTGAGGTATGCGGTGTATGAAATTACAGCTTACTTATCGAAGCTTTAAAATGGCCAAGCCAATTCAATGTATTTATTTTATTTACTTGCAATTGTGGCTAAGTACTATGTACATATTCCATACAGACTTAACAACAAATATCCATATTTAATATGTGCATGTTCATAGTCTCTTAACTCCTATTCGTACTCTACCTTATAGCTAGGTGGCTGATTGAGAGAGCCTTTCCTTGATCATATCGATTGCAATCTCACAACACGATTACATACTTATCTGTTGTGCACAATGTAGTCAAGTCTGTAAACTACAATTGTATACAATTTCCATCTGTTACCTGCAGATATGTATGTGTATCTACAGTGTATTGCATATATCAAGAAAGAGCAGCAGGTCAATAAAAGAAAAATTGTAGTTTTTGCTCCACATACTACTAATTCCTACTTTAAGCGTCTTGATGCCTAAAAGGTATGTTCATACTCACCAGTCAGTACTATGTATGGCACGTGTATGTTGGATTTTTTTTTAAATTGTAGGTTGCACCTTACTATGATATTTAGCTAGTACATACATATAGACATGCAGGGTATTAGTATATAGTTACGGATAGAAGATATTATTTATTAATATCTACAGAAGTACGGATCTTTCAGCTGCAGTATCTGTATAATATTTATGGGGCATATCTGTATTCAGTAACTATACTACAGTGCAAGTTAGATTGATATGCTCTCTCTGATTGTGAGAACAGGGCAGAACTGCATGGATTACTACTTACTCACAGTGTGATACGATATGCGTATAAAGTTAACTGCTGCAGTTGTAGTATTTGTGGTGTAAAATAACGTTGGTGTTAGTGAACTATGATTTTTACCTTGACTTGCCCTACTATGATTACGATTAGTTTCCTTTCCTCAAAGATACCGACTAACAGCCGCTCAGACTTCTCTAATTCAATTAGTCAAGGAAAACAATTATTTTGTAAATGTTCAATTGAGCTGAATCGAAAGAAATACTGTGAATACAATGGCAGTTTCTCCTGAGGAATTATAGCAAAAGCATTACTATCGTTGAGAATGTACATAATGCACTTGCACATTTACAATTTTATTGCGTTCGTAGCTCGTACCAATAAAAAACACCTCACAGTCACTAAAAACGTCGTATTAACTTTTGCTTCTGTGTCCGTCTAATTTTAACAAATGCGAATAATATTATTACGATCTTGTAAATAAGAAAAGCGTGCTTTATGCTACGTGGGTCCTGCATGCGAGTCTTAAACAATGATATGTTATATTGCAATAAATATAAATGAGTATCTGCCCATGTTCTGTTCTTGCAAGCGGCAATCTTACAAATCCTATTAGCTTTTTCGTGTACGAAATAATTTCCATCAGTCATTTCACCCCCATTGGCTATCCCACATCAACGTAATACCACACACCAAGAACATTTTGGACGCTTCAATTCTTTTATTGCAACATTTATTGTTTTAAGAATTTATTGGCTCAATCCAAACAAGTATAATTGGAAAAGCACATGTGTGAATTTCTACAGTAACACTTATTGATAGTGTTATGTTGACTTATACCGAAATAATATAAACTGATCAGATAAAGTCTGTGCACGAAATAACGAAGTACTAATACAAAGTATGCATATGAGTGCCAACTACATAAACACACAAAAGGTGAGTTGAGAAGTTGCATTCGCAAATGTTAACTTTAAGAAACTACTGTACAGATTTATACACACATTGTAGTACTTATAAATGATTTCTTGTTTTTGGTCAATGGTAGTTATATATTATATTCTCTGTCTGCATCCACTCTAGAGCAATGAACTTAATGTTGTTAGTAGAATACATGGACTCGAGTTTGTTCAATTGACGTATTGTGGCATATTAGCAATGTGTCCTATACATTCATTTGTATAAATGTATGGGCGGTCATTAGAGGAACGGTATCTCTTAACTCATTGTTTTTCTATGTGCCATGCCAAATGGCGTAATGAGTTGGACAACAATTTCAAGGGTTGGAAAAGAAATCATAAGTTACATGTACATTTAGCTGTCAGTCTTGGTTCTCTTGTTTTTCAACTACGCTGCTACTCTTGCTGAAAACTACAATCGTGCTCCAAATGCTCATATTTTATGTTTACTAGTTTATTCCTACAGTATTTATACCTAAATGTTAATTGTCTAAATCACTGCAGAAAATGATGTGGTCTGTTGTATGGTTTGGCTCATATCTCCTTGTTTATTAAGTAGGTACATGATGGAGGAATTTCAGAAAGTTTATCTACATTCTGTTTTAAGGCTGAAGATATACAGAATACTAAACTGTTTATCTAGAAGTTCCCATGTTAATAATAATTATCATAAACAAAGTATACAATTTTACGCTGTATTAATATAGAATTGTTTTACTAATTTTGAAGCTTGTTTCCATCTCCATAATGTGCTATGACTGAATCACTGATTCATAATACTTAAGTAACCATTTTATGCTATAAGATAGTACCATACAAGATAACCTGGCAAAGATTTTGCAGTGGATCGTAAAATTAAGTTAATTGCATGCACAAATGCTGCCCAATGCCAAGTTGAATTATCAAACTATTTTTACGCTGGTCTGTCCTGTTTATATTCTGTAATGCAACTTTTTACAATATTGATCTATTCAATATACCCAGTTTTCTTCTAAAACATGATTATTAAATACTAAGGTAAATAGCTCATCGTAAGTAATTTTTGCTTTCGGTGAAACGTTGAAAGCCTTATTAATGGGGACTGTAAATGGGCATTGTATTGTGAGGGTACACCCTCCAATTTCCCACCAATCTTTCTAAAACTTCACCCACACATCATAATTGTTATTGTGTTGTTTACATGAAACCCAGAATAAATTGTTTCGACTTGAGTTTCCGACAAATTCGAAGTTTTCCCGCCAAAATATTAAAAAATTCGGAAACTAGTTATCAGTCGAAACAATTAATTGTGGGCTTCATATCAACAGGACAATAATAATTCTGATGTGTGGGTGAAGGTTTAGAAGGATTGGTAGAAAATTGGAGACTACAGGAGGAATCTTGTTTAGCATTAATTTGTATACTCTCCAAATAATGTATCCATTTGTAGTCCCCCTTGCACGACCTATATATTTAGGCTAAAAATAGCCTAATGAGATTTAAAGACAACAAAAAAATCTTACCTGTAGAATGGAGGAGTTTCGACAAGCATTCGAATACATTCCACACATCCCCTGAAAACCGCTTGTTGCAAAGGATTTGACACGGAAGGCATTTTGATTCATCCAATTGTACTTTCTTTGTTGTTAAACCGTTTAACTCCCAAGAAGGAACTAAATACTTCTTTCAGGGAAAGACCGCCAATACTCAAACGAATGAAAAATCACGGACCATTAACCGTTTAAAAAGACGCCGCAAGCAAACAACAGCTAACATTGTACATCCGGGCTTTCTTATTTGTTACTCGACTTTCGTGTGGAATTTGGAACTACTGTTATTTAGTAAAGGTAAGTCTGCAAATACACATATTGCAATAATAGTAGCTGCAAATTTTTGTCACTTCACTTAAACCACAGAAAAAACTGGATCACACACAACCCGACATAGAGCTGAGAATCTAATGGTTGAAGGAAATGAAAAGCTGATATATACTACCTATAGTAGTTGAAGATACCAATCCAATTATGAACAAATTGCAATGGAGCAATCACAAATAAATGTAGATCTTAAATCCAGTCTACCATGTGATTGAAACCACATACTACAAATAAATATTTTCAACAATAAAAGATGCACAGAGGATGTATGTGATGTGGATGTGACTTGGTATCTCGTACTAGTACATTATTCTGTTAACTGATTCCAGATTCACATCAGTCAGAACAACTTGGTATTTTTGTTGTCTCTGTTCAATCTTTGGTGTGTGAGCAATATGCAAGCTTATTAAATTTTGTCATGCAAAGCAATTGCAATCTTCTGTCACGTCACTTACAGCACTCAAGAAAACACAAGCCAAGGAATAAGACGAGAATCCTTTGTTCGTGAATTGTTCCTGTGTTTTCTATTGCCAGAGTTCAGCTCGGATTTGTCTTGCCAAACTAAACATTTTCATTTTACAACTTTGCAATACGGTAATCTTGGTTTGGGTAGGTGCTCACAGGTTTTCGTTCAATAAGAAATATGTAATTTATTTTTTGCTGTTCTCAATCTGCTAATAAGAGTTTTACTTTATGGTAGTCTTATTTGAGTACAAGACAAGCTTACAGAATTCCGGTCTGCAATTTGTAATCCACAGCCCGCAACGGAATCCTTCCTAATCTCCCTCTTAATATCAAATCGTTAAGAGAAATTTCCGTATTGCACAGGGCACAGGACCATAATAGGAGTTTTGTTTGTATTTCGAAGAAGTTAAGTATTAAGTTGTAATCTGCGTACGTGGAGAGCGGAGGTAGCGTATAAAATGAAGTTGGTGAAGTACTTTTAGCTTAAATAAAGTCTGACACAATCCCAAATTCTTTATTATTACAACATGAAGTAAGGTACATCATGTATAAAGTATATCTGTTAGCAGTTAGTCCTGTTCACTGAATACAATTCCAACGGTAAACCTGTCTTCTCTTTTCGTAACTTTCCAAAGATTTATCAAAGTCTGAGAAAAAACTCTTCAGTTATGTATTTCACTCCAGCGGTCACCTACAACCATCCAATTCATCAGAATAATATCTTTTCACTCTTCATTCCCTATGAGAGAACGTTAATTTTTCAGATTGTGAAATTTTTCTTAGGTGCAGTGCATGCAATGGATATACACAACACTTCAACAGAGTCCTATCAGAACACGGGGGAACGATTGGATTTCAATCAAATAATCAAATTCACTGCCACAGACTGAAGCGATTGTGAGAAAACCTTTTGTTAGTCACTGGTAAGTGCCTACGTTATGATTTCTCGAAGAAACTTCCGTATTACTTGGTGATAGTGATAAATAGTATGGCTTTCTGTGAGTAAGTGGAAAATGTAGTTTTCTTTCAATCGGATATTTCAAGATATGATGAGATTGGCGTAGATACAAATTGTAAATTGTATCTGTGTACAAGTGCATGAAGATGCGTTGGTAAACTCGTAAGAATCTCTTCCTTCTCAAGATAGACAATCTTAAACTTTTTAAAACAACGTTTTATATTACTGTGCAACTTGTTCCTTGTTTCGTTTCGTGGAATGTGGAGTACCGATGTGTTTTTTAGAAATTTAGTCAAGGCAGCTCGATCAATGAGCAGAAATCCGCAGTGAGAAGGTGAGAAAGGTGAAATATAATCTAAGGCAGGAGAACAGTTAGATTAAATGTAAAGCACCATACTATGACGTGCACTCGTTTGCTTTGAAGAGACGTTATTGCTTTCAGTTTGTTTGTATTTTGTGAGCTGTAGTTGTAACAGTTCTTTCCACTCCAAGTTTATGATAAACACATAGCCCGTCAAAATAATCCACACCGTCAAATGATTTACGTGTCTAAAAATGTTCGCATGAAGCGAAAACTTGGAGTAGAAACGCAGAAATCAATGATTTCCCTTTGCAGATATCTTCACAAAGATTGTACAAAGACACTAGAGAAAACGGAGATTAACGACAGGAAATGCAGTTCTGTTGAAAAAGTTTGCCAATTCCTTTGGACGAGAGGGGGAACACAATTAAGTTACAGCACACACAGTTCTTCCTCAACTCGTTTATTTAAAGTTACTTCCAATTAAAAGAATAATTTTATTGTCTCTGGTGTAGCTTATTGGCAAGAATTTACTGATTCTATGTAGATTAGGCGATGATGGTGCTCAACAACTTGCAAAGTGCCAATAAGCACACAACAAAACAAGACCAGACTAGACACTCGACTCAACTTAATGCGCAATGCAGAAAGTGTAGCCGTGCGGGCCAGGCGACGACAACATAACAAATGATGATGGGGATGCTACCAACTTGTTGTAGTCTCAGATAAAAATCTCTGTCACTGTTCTGTTCTCGACTTGTACGTGGCTATGTGTCTACGCTGCGCTACGTTCCTAAACACTGGCCTATTGTGAGTGACTGAACAAGTCTCTTCTTCACCCCAGACAGTGAAGTGGAGAATGTGAACCTTTTACAATTGCTACGTTCTCTTGTTCCTGAATCTAGCCTATGGTATACTGGTGCAAAATGTTTCCTATGTTGTGTTGTGAGAGAGATGCTGAAATGACATGATATTGCTTTACTATTTACACCATAGAGCACAGAATACACAAGGAGAGTAGCAATGAGTATTTACGACTCAGAAATCACATCATCGCTACAGCACCACTCTCTTGTATACACACCACAATGTAACAGCAATGGCCCTTTGAAGTGCTAATATAACAAACTCACAACACACTACAACAGGTACACCAACAATTGCAAATCCACCAGCATTACTTACGTACAAGTGAGTTCGCTTTGCCTTGCAACGCTTTAGTTTCGTTTTGTATGGTTCGTTTGAGGAATTCTCTGTACAACGTACAGATAATTTCTACAATGATAAAATAGTAGGCATAAGCTACAGATCGAGACTTTGTATATCTACCGTGGTAAAGGTACGACTATGCTCAAAGGCTCTTTGTAGACCAGAGACCATATTATACCATTAGCTGGCCAAGTGAAGTCAAATCAAGCCAGGGGTAGGCAAACCAAAGAACCAAACCAAACCAGAAGACAATAAGTAGACTAAGTTACGAATTCGAATCCGTCATTTACTCATAGTACACAATAAAGCGTACAGTATTGTACGATGGTGGTGGAGGCAAACTTTGTTGGGAATATAAGTATACCCTAATAGCGAACCCGTGCAGTCTCTTGTAAACTAAAAAATGTAATAATGTAAATGATTTAGCAGGAAACCTTGCTTTTCATTGTACTGCAGTTAGTGTGTGGATTTGAATGCAGTGCGATGCTTGGCAATGGTTTGGCTTGAATTGAATGTCTGAAAGAGGTACAGAACAGATCAAGATAACCCAAAGTACACTACGTTCACATCACATAACATCAGCACAGCAAGTTAAACTCAAAGGAGCAGAGCAACAGATTGTCGAACGTGCGAATGGATTTGGTTCGTTGAGCTTCACTTTGTAGTAGCAGGCAATTGTGCTCTGTGGGTATTTAGTTTACTCTCCGTATATGTATTATAATCTGTATATAGGCACGCCGAATAAGTAACTGAAGTGCAGAGGTACCTGTGAAAACTATAACTCTTAATAATATTATGCGAACGACTGTACTTAGTACAACCAATGCAGGGAACGAAGCTAAACTTATTATTATTAAACACAAATTTATTATATGCTACTTACTTATACATACATACAAATGTAGGTTCATATGTACATAGTTTTGAATGTAGTGAAGATTCAAATGGTGGAACGACCAGCGAATTAGTTCAACTTACTATAAGTACAGTTGGTGCATCTCGATATATTCCATGTGATAACAATGCAATACAAATAACATTATATGTATGTGTACGATTGATGTCTGGCCTGCTGTTCACTGCAGTCTGCATGCAGTTTTCTTCAGATTATTTGACTGGGAATGTATATTCACTAAAGCTTCTTCTGTGCAATTATTTATAGAGCCTCAAGTTCTTGTGGTGACGATAGGTACATTGAAAGGTGTACGTGGTTCTATATGGCAGCTTACTTATTTATGTATGGGATATTTAATGAGCACATAAAATAGGAATAATGCGTCAGCTTCATTTGGCTCATTTTTCTTTTACTGTGGCTGAGGCTAGAAATCATAATACAATAATAATATGCACATTTCAAATAATAATGTATAGACACACGTATGAGAGTATTAATAAGCATGTATTAAGCATTGGTTCATTATGAATAGAAACGTAGCCAATAAGTCTGACAGGTATTGTTTTACACTATTATAACATTGCGTTGGTCTGGATTGATGCTCCTCATATTGCAGTTCTGACTGCAACCTGTCTATGAAGAACTACCTAATTGTATGTGAGAAATAGGTAATCTCTTTACTAATGTATGTAAAAAGAGTTTCTAGCTTGGAGAAGCAAAAGGAGCGAAGCAGATTTTATTTTACGAGTATCCTGTTTATGATGTTGATCAGAGAGATAGATTTCATTTTATGTATTCGTAGCAGAGGCTTTTATTTGCAATTGTAATGCTTATACAGGTAATAGAGGTAAAGTAGGAAATAATTACGTGCACTCGGCACAACCATGCGAATGTGCTTGATTCATTTGCTATTCATAAGGAGAAGTAGGTAGAAGGTTGAACGTAATGTATTTAAAGTTTAAGACTCTTCTCATCGGCCAAAATGTTCTTACATATGTTAATGATAACGTAATAGCTGGCTAGCTTTATTAGCCAAAAATTACATTAGTGGAGCCAGAGCCATTTAGTACTGTCTTATAATTCTCTCGGTTTGACTACAGGGGCACAATGCAGTACCGAGTGCTATTTAAGTAATGACGAGACCAGCTTACCATCTGTAATTTTAAATGAGGTTAATATTAATCGAATTTTAAATGTCTCAAGTTTAATTGTATGTGCTGTGGACTTGACTTCTCTGCAGACACTACTAAAATAATTTTCTTCTCAAACTACATACAAGTAGTTTTACTTCTCTTCTTCGCCTCATATAATTAGCGGAAAGAACAAAGAAGTTTTTGCAAAGTTTATTTGTAAATTATTTGTTAAATACGTATGTAAATACATAGTATGTAAGTAGATTTCCGGGTTACTGTTACATTGCAGAGATAGACCCGAGTTCGGCAATTAGATTAACGGTAATGGAGTCTAGACGTTTCTCCGCAATACATTCAACAGTGCAATAAAAGCATTATCATGTACAAGTCATTTTTATATAAGCAGTGGGACAAAAATATTGAAGGCAGGAAATTCCCAATTTGCGTATGACGAAAAGAGTTTCGACCAATTGACAGAATGCAAATCTCACATGAAATGAATCAAATGCATATGGTTGTTGCACTCGGTCACAATCACCCATTATTACAGGTGTGGGTTGTGGTTCAATAACAAAATCCAAATGTTATGGTAATCAAAAACTACCTTTGTATGCAAAATTCAAATGCATTTGCGCTTCTTTACTGATCAGTGATCACGAAGTTAATAGTCGATGAAAACTATATCTTTTACAATTCTTTCTCAACTGATCGTACCTATCAGCACTTATTGCAATAATAATCCTTTTAGAAATGAGAAATGAAAGATGGTGCGAGGACAAAACAAAAGAAAATATGAAAACCGTGAAACTGTTTTAGGAAATTGCTAACAAAAGAGAAACATTGCCATGTTATACTATACTACACTCACAAATTTGCAATCACAATATATGTACACTGCCATACTCACAAATATCCACTTTTAATTTCGTATTCGTATTTGGGGTAGATACAGGGTGGTCCTCCTGAAATTTATATTAAAATAGGAAAAGGTTATAGGCAATAGTCCGAGAAGCTAACGATAGTAAGTAGGCTGTGTCTCCTCCCTAAATATTTTTCTGTACACCCCCATTTAAGGTTTCGGATCTTCCCTACATATTTAGAAATTGTGTCAAAAATGTAACGAAAAATTGTAGCATTTAGAGCTTTAGGGAACAATATTATCTTCTACTAATTGAAAAATATGACAATTTTTTTCAATGCTCCAGACTGGGGGGCTCTCTCGTTTTTGTTAAACATTGAAGTTGCAGCAGTGAGTCAACGAGTGCCATGTGTTATCTCTGAGGTACTTTTGCATTGTATTTGTGTACGTAGTATTTACTCATTCATTTGAACTACTTACCAACAAGCACCGACCTACTGAAAGCAGCTCATTAGTTAAAGAAACAAGCATTTTATAGCGGAGGAGTCTTAATTAAGTACGATTTTTAAATAAAAACAGAATTTCACAAGCATAATTTTCTTTCTTTGGGTGTTATTCCGTGTTTCAAAAGGACTGCACAAGCTGAACGTGTGTTCTGTGTGTTGTCTTAATGTTTACTTCCATTTCATCGGTGTTTCGTAATTGTACTCTCATTTCATTTCACTTCACTGCTCGAAACTCATCTGTAATTAGCTAAAGTGTCATCACATCATTCATTTAATTATTACGACGATACAGTATACCCACACTTGTACAGTAGAAATTTCTCTTGTAACACAAACACAATGCAAACACACAATATATGCACAACGAATGAGGTGTACTACTGCTCCGTTCTCCACCACCCACTGGGCTCAATGAACTAACTAAAAGTCTGGTCTAACCCATAACCACTAAATTGTAAAACTACAATAATATACTTCTACTACATTCACAAAGGAAAGAAAATCGAAATCCTATTAGTTTCTCTCAAATCCTTCATTTCAATGCATTATATACATACAATGCATGCACACAATAATTACTTTCCGTTCAGAATGCGTCAGAACTCTTGTGCCTCTCCACACAAGAGCTAAAAAGGAATCAACGTTAACGCTCGTCCAACGCAACTACACATATTTGCCAACATCCTTAATTATTGTATTGCACAGAAAATACGCATAAAAAAGAAGAGCGTCAGTGATTTCTGAATGTCTCCACTTTCTGACGTCGCCATACAGTTTCAGCATAAACACAACACACAGCAGTATTATATAGTTAATAAGACTTTTGAATTGCAAGGAGAGACTGCTTACCGTTGAAAATGAGCTTTTCGCATTAAATTGGATTGTAAAATGCTAATAATACAGAAGAGGGGCCTGAATTTTGTGTCAAAGTTATCATCAACCATTAACCATGCAAGTGAACGATGCAAGAGTCATTTCTTGGCTCTCGTCATGTTCTCTTCACTTTTCATCTCTAATGTGAGCTGCACAAAACTGACGAAAGTTTATTGCATAGACGTTTTATTTCCTTCGCTGTTGTTACAGTATGTAGCTACACTAAGTACCAAAAAAAGTACCCAGCAGTGTGCTCTTGTAAGCACTTATGTATACCATTATTATAGATATATTTTTGTGCACTTTTATATGAAGCTCATTTTCAGGATGGTAAATACGGGTGGCAATAGGCAAACGTACACGCATCTATTATAAATACATTGATACATGAAAGATTTTATGAACAGTAAAGTAACAGTCAGTAGAGTAATATTATTATTCGTATTGTATAGTAGTCACGATATCGCTACGAATTTGGAAAAGCGACCATCTCTTCGTTCTATTCCACTGTGAAGGAAACATGCATGTGGCAGTACATTTCCCATTGATAGCCAATCTAAAATATTTAGCATTTCCCGCATAGATATGTACATAATCGTACAAACAGAATTCCATTGATCATTGCCATTGACGCAGAATTCCTAAAAATTGAAATAAATCTAAAGAGAAAGGCAAAAATAGAAAACGTTCTGTTGTAGCCCACCAATCTACAAATTCCTGCTGCTTTATGTATTTCCCATTAAACAATCGCAAACACCTTTTTAAGATTCCAATATTTCCCATGTGTGCTTTTAAACAGTATATATTCATACTAACATTCATGCATGCATAATCGAACACATTCCCAAAAAATCCAATAAGTGCTGAAGTTATTGGCCTAAGACAGTCGATTCTTCTATTAAACAGAATACAATAGGTAGATTTGCACTATAAATACACACATTTATTACCGTGAAGGTAATAATAAAAATACGGTTATGTATGCATTCTACAAAGAAGGTAAATATTATAATTAGTAACCAATAATTAAATGTGGAATGTTCACTTAAAGTGTTGTGTATAATAGTTCACATTTACAGTGAACACCCGCTGAGTATATTTGCTGCAGCAACGTACAAGTCCAAATGGTTAAAAAGCCAGCTCACAATGGCTACAAGAAGAATAAAGATAAGAATGAACATGAACAACACCTTTATCACATAATAATACGTGCATTTACCCAACAATGTGCGAAAGCAACAGCCTCAAAGATTTTTCTGGAAGTAATCTATGAATTTTTATGTAGCACGTATGTTTACTATTGCTCTATCTACATTACTCACCTTTTTCTAAAGTAACTTTGATTGTTTTCACTCACTATGTAAGACAACAAGAGAAAACTCTATCAGAAGAAGTTAAACAGTTACCTACTGTGCATGTAAGTGTCTTTTGCATACACAGAATAATATTATACAATGTATACAACATGGATTTATCTGTAAAAAATAATGTAAGAAAGGAGACCAGCGGCTGGCTGAGAGAATATGTCAAGGCAATAATAGAAATCAGAAATGGACTAAAGGCGGTAAAAGTGGCACAAAAGATAATAGCTATTCATTTAACTCGTTACAAGACTTCGTTCAGTCTTCGCAAGTACCTGTATATGTGTAATACGACAGTCTAATTGAATTCCTTGTAACATCTGCAGCATGAGACGAAACGTTTGGAAGTTTGCAATACGGAAAAGTTTGGATTTTTTTTAGTGCATTATGTATAAATGTAGGAAGGCCTTAGGGAATGAATGTATGTATATAATACGTATTTATTGCATAGTTAGGTGTACTGTAAATCTTCGTGCTTAAAATCCATTGACTTACCTTGAATAAATTAGAAATTGAAAAAATACCACGTTTTTACGATTTGTACCAAAAGGAAAATTATCTCAGAGCTGATTGACCTGTAAATATGTGGGAAAAATTAAGTTTTCGAATTGATATAAATTGTAGGTAAAATGTAAAAGCTACTTGCATAACAGCAATGATCATGTAAGCAAGCGGAGGGAAAGTATCTTTATCTTCTGAATACCATTAGAAATAATTAATGGTCTATATTTCTGTGCATTCATTGCTTGTAAATATATGCAATATCTAGATAATATTTGCGACTGCAATTTTTAGAATTAGAACTACTAATGTTTGCTGAATTTTTTACAAAAAGTACAAAGGTAGTCAGAAGTGAGTCAAGTACGTGGTGGTCAATGCGCTTGAATATACATACATTGTGTGTTATTAGTGTTAGTATGTGAACTTTTAGCATTAAAAGACGGATTTTCTGATGTAGGGCTGTCAAAATCATGTGAATGGTGAATTTTAAGTAAATTACAACTTGTAGCTCATTTTATCACCTGATAGGTTTGTGAATGACACAGTTAAATTATCCCCTTTGTCCGTTTCCATTTCGTTTCACTTGCATAGAGCACCAACACATGCATTAAAGGCAGAATTTACAATACATTATGGTTTTGGCGTTTTTCTGTTAGAAAATGAATTCTGCAAATACGTGAGAGCCCCTGATGAGCTCACAGGAGCTTTTAAGCATTATAAATTTATTGCTTTGATGCTTGATAGCTTCCATTCGACCACCTTCCGATTGTTTACTTTTTGGGAAAGATCCCATTTTTTCTCTCAAAGACCAATGCTAAGAAAAAAGAATATCAGAACTGTAGGTGTTTGTTTATTTATAGTTGGCATCTTCGTATTTATTTGGGTGATTGATTTTTTAATTATGAACGATATGAACGACGTGTTACACAAATTGAAGATTGTAAATCTTTCGTTGAAGTATGTTATGTAGGTGTATAAGTCGTGAATAGAAGGTGGTGAGTATAAAGGAACGGCTACATCACCATATGT
Organism: Plutomurus gul; assembly: GCA_019776185.1. Classification (NCBI taxonomy): domain Eukaryota; kingdom Metazoa; phylum Arthropoda; class Collembola; order Entomobryomorpha; family Tomoceridae; genus Plutomurus; species Plutomurus gul. The sequence continues at coordinate 2,996 of JABASC010000812.1, read as the reverse complement.
AATGTATGATATGTTTGCTATATTGCAACAAGTAGCTACTGGTATTACAACAAAAGATCGTTTTAATGCCTATTTTTTCATTCTCTATTTCCATGCAATTTTCAATATGCCAAATTGTAAATAATCTAAATATGCACACGTACACATATTGGGGCAACGTTATAAGCTCGTTTACATCTTTATGAAAGGACACAAAAGAGCATTTATGTGTATTATTTCATTGTGTTCCCCACTAACGAAAGGAATTTTTATTTTGAGAAATATGATGTAATTAAAATTTACGAACGTCAATTTTAGTGCATTGATATTTCTCAAAAAAATCATCAACATGGAAAACACAGGAGCAACAATCTTTGATTAACATGTGGATTCATTAGTACAGAGCTCTCGAGTCGAATGTGTATGCAGTTTATGAACTCTCCTGTATAGTCCTTTCATGATTGTTATACATATGAGACGTAGCCGCGAAGATAATGGTACACATTCATATCCATAATTTGCCTTAACATAAAGGGCTTATGTATTAGGCATATACATAGAGGAAAATTGGTCTTACTGTAGTGCAGTACTTATCATATTCCGTAAGAGTTGTTGTTGGCAGTTTATCAACTGCCAACTGCGGAGGAGATACAAAACAAGGAGGTACAAATGTATATCTGTAGATCAAAAGCTTACAGAGAGTGGTCTGCAAATGCACTGTAGCAATTATGCGCATCCCAATTATATTAAATAGTTAAACACGTACAGATTGAGATTAATATTTCTACGACCACTTACCGTTGTTGAAACTCAATCTTCATTTTCAGACTAAGAGAATTGAATTTTCTGGTGATAAATTTTGAAAATTGGCTGTTTTATATCCGACCAGTGACTCGACGCCTAGTAATATGCACGGTATTGTATATGAACTACGTTTTGAGGCAAATGAGCCATCCAAGAGAGACAAGCCAAACGAAATCACGAATGTATGGATAATACCACATTTTGTGCATTGAAGGAACTGCGACTACTTAAAATTATTTATCGTATAGTACATTGGATGTCGTACTGACAGACGGTAAATAGCAAAGACAATGGAATCCAAATTCTAAACAAACCACAACTTAAAAAACTGTGTCGCGCTGATGGAAAAAATAAGTTCCTTCTTTTTACTGATGCACATCTGCGGACAGTCAATCTTATGGTGTTATTGCGTGAGTTCATTGAGGTATATTGTATCGTGAGTGGGAAATGTGACCGAACGATCAAGCTACTATCAATTCCGTCCCTTTTTTACAACGGGATAACTGCTTTGTATTACAATGTAATGCGTACGCGTTCATTCATTCATTCGCTCCACATCCACGATGCATCTCTGCATTAATTTTATTCTTTACATAGTTTTGTTTGGCCATTACCCATTCATAATGAGATTTTGTTTCCACAATGAGCTATTTACTCTATTGGGATAGTTAATCATTATTTTAAATACAATAGGGATATATTTTTGCTCGTTTAATAAATGGCAAATATTAACGAGCAAAAGTTCTTGGTTCTCCCTAACGAAAGCTCTCATTGATATTCCGATTTCATTAAATCCCAATTATCCATTGCAATTAGAGCAAGTAGTACTTCTATGTACAACTTCTACATGATATTTTGAATAATGTGCATAATATTATTGGGAACAGAAAGAATAGCGTCAGCAATAGAGTTAGAACCGTAATAACTGGAAATTGTAGATTGTGATCCCATTTATTTTAAATTAACTGCTAATGGCAATGGCAATGATTGTGCGATGTTGTAACCTTCCGGAGTCTTAGTTATATGTAGGTATTGTTTTGTTACAAAACATATTAGACACACAGCATACATACAGGAAAATCTCAACATTAACTTCTTAATTGCAACAAGTTTCTTTTAACAGTTAATCAATTGTAAACAATAAACAAATAGGATCTAATAGTCAGAAGTATGTGTAAACTACAATTAATAACATTGCCTACTGTGGTGGTTGGTGAGAATTTTGTGTATGATATGCTTCGAAGATAAAAATGCTTGGAATTGTGAATAGTAAATACTTATCTTTTAGGAGTTTACTGGGGAATTTTTGTACTTTTTCTTTCCATGTGCCTTGTGCATGCATATGATCGAATAGTAATTTGATTAGGCATATAAAAACGAAAATGGATCGCTGTAGAAAAGTATGTAAAGGTAGCAAAATCGGAATATCGCATCTGCTAATATAGTTAGGTTAATTTTAAATCTGCGAAATAAATACAAGTGGCAGTAAATTAAAATTAGTTTAAACAGTTAAAAACAAATCTCAATTATTCTCACTACGAACCAGTGAAAGTAAAATCAACTCAAGTAGCAGAAAATAGCAGTACGGATGTGAAAATGGCAGTATATTTAGTAGTATTAGCAGTGTCAATATTTTAACTGTTCACAAGTATTTTTTTTGGAAATAGGGACAAGTGCACTCAGAAGTTTGTCAGTTATTATGTTTACCACACTGCTTCTTGTACGGATAAAGAGAGACTGCACACTGTTGTTTTCATATACTGTTACATGAATTTATCGATTAATAAGCAAAACAAATTACGAATTTTTGCTTACTGCTAAAATCCTTTAATTTACATTACTACTTATGGTACCCATAAATGTATTATTATCAGATGCCAGATGCCACTATCGCGGCATAAAGAATTATTAGAACCGTAAATCTTAGATACTTGGATTACATGATTACAGATACATTAAGAATTTTTTTCTTTCCACAAAATTAAAAATTAGACGAATAATGTAATCATGAACAAATTAGCATTGTTCGACACAGAAAGGCTCTTGAACTTTGCTTCGGACAATTTTAAGGCTTATTTTGCATAATTCAATACAACCTTAAGCTTTGAAACAAAGTTAGAGTAAATTGATATATTTAATTCTAATAATTCATGATAATCGGTTGGATTAAGGTATAGGTCGCCATCGGCTACGCGTAGCCGACGGCTACACCC